>CM076607.1:38724376-38955483 GCA_038502775.1 Hippodamia convergens | reverse complement strand
CCGAAGATTTCACTCATAAACAAACTCCTGGATTCAATCATAACGATTCGATTAATTCAAATACGAAACGTCATAAGTGTCATTCGTGTGACTATGCCACCAATATAAAAAACTAATCTCAAAAACCATGTAGATTCGATTCATTTAAAATTGAGGCCATATAGTGTGATCAATGCGACTACTCTGCGAATAAAAAGTATAAGATCAAATATCATAAGATTCGGTTCATTTGAATTTAAAGCCGCATAAGTGTCATCTGTGTGATTTTGCTGCATATCAAAATCAAACCTCAAATTACATATAGATTCGGTACATATAAATTTGAAAGTCACGTAAGTGTCATTTGTGTGACTTTGCCGCAAATCTAAAATCAACACTCAAAGCACACATAGATTCGGTACATTTGAATTTGAAGCGATTCAAGTGTGATCAATGCGACTTTGCTTCAATAGAATGCCTGACTTGAAACATCATATATAAATTCGGTTCATTTGAATTTAAAGCCGCATAAGTGTCATCTGTGTGATTTTGCTGCATATCTAAAATCGACACTCAAAGGACATATAGATTCGGTACATTTAAATTTGAAGCGATTCAAGTGTGATCAATGCAACTATGCTTCAAATAGAATGCCACATTTAAAACAACATATAGATTCGATTCATTTAAATTTGAAGTCGCATAAGTGTCATTTGTGTGATTTTGCCGCAAGTCAGAAATCAACACTCAAAGAACACATAGATTCGATACATTTAAATTTGAAGCGATTTATGTGTGATCAATGCGACTACTCTGCGAATAAAAGGTCTGTCGTCAAATATCATATAGATTCGGTACATTTTAATTTGAAGCGATTCAAGTGTGATCAATGCGACTATGCTTCAAATAAAAAGATTGATTTAAAACATCATATAGATTCGATTCATTTAAATTTGAAGTCGCATAAGTGTCATTTGTGCGATTTTGCCGCAAATCATAAATCAACACTCAAAGCACACATAGATTCGATGCATTTAAATTTGAAGCGATATATGTGTGATCAATGCGACTATGCTTCACATAGAATGCCTGATTTAAAACATCATATAGATTCAGTTCATTTAAATTTAAAGCCGCATAAGTGTCATTTTGTGTAACTATTCCTCGAATCGCAAATCAAATCTAACAAGACATATTGAATTATTCCATTTAATATTTGAAGCAATTTAAGTGTGATCATTGCGATTACTCTGCGAATACAAAGTCTTCCATCAAGTCACATATAACTTCGACTCATTTGAATTTGAAGCTGCATAAGTGTCATTGGTGTGACTTTGCTAAAAATCTAACAATAATACTTAAAACACACATCGATTCGGTCCATTTAAATTTTCAAGTTGCATGAGTGTGAATTGTGCGATTACGCTGCCAATAGGGCGAGCAGTTCAAACTCCATATGGATTCAGTTCATTCTAACGTGAAGTAACTCTGTCATTCATGTGATTTTTCCGCAAATAACAAAGTAACTTTGAGAAATCACATAAATTGCGTTCATTTAAATTTGAATCTACACAAGTGCCATCTATGCGACTACTCGTCGAATTATAAATTATCACTCAAAAGACATACAGATTCATTTCAATTTCATCCTGTAGTCGTCGACCAATGAAATGAAAAAAATTGCTACTTCAACACATTTTTGAAATTATTTCATCTTGCATACACATGTGAAAAAAATTGTCTCCTTTTGTTGATTTTTCATCTTTTCTCTTGAGGAAATAGCAGAAATGACAAGGAAATTAATTATAAATGTCCAGTTGCTCTTGAATTATGTACTCTAACTACTTCATTTCATGTCTACATATTTTTATATACACTGTTCATTATGATGGCTATATGATTTCTTGCATAACACATTTTCTTATCTACATAGTTAATGTTCAACTTCAACAGATCCCTGAGGTAACCCATTATTGACATTTTCCACTCCGGCCTATACCCCACTTGAGTCAATGAAATGAGATTATGTTTCTTTATTATTATCGTTTATTACAATTCTAATTTGATGAGATAACCTATATTCACTTTGAGATTAGACATTTTCTTATTCGACAAATCAGCAATTTGGTTTTTTTTTGCTAATTTTGATGATTCTATTATCAACCCTCACAACAATAAAACAGATGACAAAGAAATTTGATACAAATGTTTCGGAATCTATTGGTCTAATTCATTGTATTTTGAAATGAAGATGTTCATCATAAGTGTTTTTGTTTGTGTGGCATAGACACTCAAAGAAATTTAACCTTCTTTTCACTAATTCAAATGAACATGTAACAACACAAATGCGAAAGAAATTAATCATAAATGTTTCAGATGCCCTTCAATGATTTATTGTATGTATACATATTCCAAAATAAAGATGTTGGCAAGCATTCAATCCAGATTTCTGTTTCGTATCAGGTGGAAAAAATATATTTATAAAGAAGGATAGTGAGCCCTGTCCCTGTGTAAAATCTCATTTGTTTGAGGCAATTTTCAGCGCCATCTGGTGGTTTTTGTGCTGGTTTTCAAAAACTAGGTCCGAGTTGGAGGTTGCCCTCATAAAAAAATGAAATAATTTTTACGAACTAATGCATGCAAACGGAAAACCTGATGAACAATACTTAAGTATGGAGGGTAGAGATAAGGGAGATATAATCTCTTTTGGAAGAAACTTGTTAAACCACATGTCTGTCGGAACTGGATGAATAAAGATTCCAAAATTCTCAACAGTGGCGCTAGTAACCGAAACAGTGGCGTAGCAGAGGGCCCCGCAGTGCGGGGGGCCCCCGAGCCAAAGGAAAAGCTTTGAATGGGGCCCCAATAACTATTGAACTTGCCAATTCGCTATATTTTCCTGATGATATAACGGACAAACCTAAACAATGAAAGTACAGTTATTATTCTCAAAAAATAGAGAAATATCCTGAATTATATTCAAAAAACATAAAAGGTTTACAGTAATTCGATTCGACATATCACTAAATCACATCCTGTGCTACCCTATTTTTAAGAGTTTTTTATATAGCGTCTTGCTCTTCGAACGTTGCCACATGATCGTTTTATTAGTGGCTCGGCGGCTATTTCACGTGTTGTTCTTCAGGCGGCTTATCTCCTATTGCAGAAATTATGGTCAATTCTCCAACCAGGACATTATTATGAAGAAGGGAAAAATATTTTGAAATCTTTTTATTTCCATTCCAGTAGTGAGAGATACAAGTGTAACAACTGTTTGAATACGAAACCACGTTGTGAGTTTTTTTACATTCAAAGACAAAGTTGTCAATATTCTGACTTTTTTAGTGCTTTTAGTTTCAGGATTAATATTTCATTGAAGGTTAGTTCTAGAATTAATTGCGTAGCTTATTTATACGTTAAGAAATGTCTCTCGTATTTTTTCATCATTCATTCATTTCATTATAAAAAAAAGAAGAGTTATTGAATACACAAATTAGAAACGGCGGTTTTTGAATATCTTATAATTTTTCTTAAATTTAAGAAAAAAATGTCAGAACGGAAATAAAATATTTATAAAATAAAGAATTATCTGAGGAATTCAATGTCGCAAACTCGTCTATCAGACTTTCAAGCCTACTCCATCTTGGAACAAGAAGCTTGGACATCGACAAGTTGATAAAGATGTTTGAACAAAAAAATTAGAAAAGATTAATGAACTTTTGTTAAATGATTTTTCAAGTTCTTTATAATATTGATTTATTCCTAGTCATTTTTATATCAGAATCTATATTATTTTGTTCAGAAATTCTTGTTATTCAATATTATATATTATTTTTATCACATTTTCTTTGATATTTCTCTTTGAAAAACGTCAGCGGAAACCATAGAGATAGTATACTATCTCTATGGGGGCAACTTATCATACATAACATAGATCTATGGAATGGGGCCCCGACTATAATCTTGCGGAGGGGGGGCCCAAATTTTGCGCTACACCACTGAACCGAAAAGGTTACTTCTCTAATGAAGGATAGTTCCCTAGTTTGTTCTATCACAAATACTAAGGGCCCGTTCCACTTGGCGACCACAACGCTCAAAATCGTTAAAGGCCAATTTCATAATCAATTTTGAAGTGCCTTTAATTTTAAAGATCCTTTAAGTTCGTCATTTCGGTTTCACAACATATTTCAGGTTCTTAAAGCCACTTTATATTTAAGGGCTCAATCTCGGGACTTTAGAAGCTAAAGCATACGTATAATAGTTTATTATTTAACGAGCAGAAATGCAAGTCATAACTCCCGCAGATAAAGTTTGCAGCGCGAGCCGGAGGCGAGTGCTGTAATTCATCAAGGGAGTTATGACCATTACTGCAAGTTGAATACAATACTTTATCCACAACTATAATAATATACATTCTTTCTATCATACATCATTCTTGAAAATTTTTGATACACCTTTATATTTATTCGTTTTGGGATTTCTCGCGGGCAATAAATTCTGTACCTACTGTAGCACTAGCTGCTTGTCTTATTTCTGGAAGTGTACCTACATAATATTTCATCCTCACTATCAGAGGTCTCATTCAGAAAAACATTCACAACAATAATTAGGTGTCAACTAAATTTGAAAACGTCAGAATTATTCAAGTAACATTACTCCCTCCTATGGAAGAAACTGTTTAAAAACATGTCCGTCGGAACTGGATGAATAAAGGTTCCATTATTCCACAGTGGCGCTAGTAACCGAAAAGGTTACTTCTCTATGCTAAGACCTTCCCTCTACCATCCATAGAATTTACTTCCTAGAGCATAAAATAATTTGATACATGATGTTTGGTTATATTCTTCTCAAAGCATAGAATACGAATTTTTAAGGTTATGTAAAAAAGATACGTTTGTATTTCTCCACGTTTGTTCTTTTCCAGTGTGTTTTGTGCTGTGAATCATGCCGAGATGAAAATACAATAGAAGTGATGTGAAATATATTGATATTTCGTGAATAAATTGTAATTTGACCCTCATTTTATCCAGACTTCAATAGGAGACTCTTACCATAGCTCAGACTCATAACTATAGCTCGTACAGTTATAAGAGCATTTTCAGTTAATTCATTTGAGAAGTTTCAAAATGTATTTATACGCACTGAAAGAAGAATGTTTATTTCGTGATCCAGTTGTGAATGAAGAATATATCTTTCAGACTATCATGTCTCTCAGGCGCTCAACAAGGATTAGTAAAAAGTTTCAGAGGTAAGGATGTCGTGAATTTAGTTCTACGTTTATTATTGATCTGGAAGCCAAGCCTGACCCATCCAAGCCCACAATGAACTAAGAACGAATTACAAAAGATCAACCAAATCCCAGAATACTCCCATTTATAGAAGCATCAAGACTTTCAACTTTACTGTGACTCCTATTGTAACCATGTCAACCAAAAATTGAGAATCAACTTCAGCTTCCGGTTTTTAATGCCAAAACTGGCCTTCAAGCTGAGGTGGAGTCTCAATTCTCGGTTGACACATTTATAATATTTGCCATTACCTAAGTTTGTAGTATCTAGAGCTCAGTTAACTTTGTTTTCTTACTAATTTCTGAGAAAAGTCTTTTAATTTAGTGTCAGCCGATTTAGATGTTTAGGCCTCATTTAGGCCGTTCTCAGAATTTCTAAAGGAAGCATAGGTAATGCAAGAATTTAGCGTCAGGGTATCTGGTTCTATCTAAATATGTATATCTAATCTTCAAATCTTCTTAGTGATGAATTGATCAAGTGATGAAATGATCAAGAAATTAAGCACTGAAAAAAAGTATATTCTAAAACAAGTTGCAGAATGAACTCCTATTCCAACACGAATGCGAAATTCGAAAACGAGCGACGCGAAGGAGCGAGTTTTCGAAAGCATGAGTGTTGGAATTGCCTTCTACAACGAGTATTAGACGATATTTTCTCTATTTCAGTCAAGTTTCGTGAAATACTCTCGGAATTCGAATGAAAATTCAGATTAGTGACTTTTGTATTGCATCTTGGCAGTTGGTGCGACATACGAAATTTGACAGGGTCACTGAATTTGAATTGATTTGATTCGAGAATCGATTGGATCGGGGGTCAGTACTGACAACCCTAAAACGAAAAATATAACTGAAAACAATGCTGTAATGAGTTTCATTACAGCACTACTTTTAGAACTGTAATGAACTCATTACGATACTGAAATAGAGAAAATTCAGTACAATGCTATCTAAAAGAGAGGAATGGGAGCTGGAATACACTGACATTGATCTCAAAGAAAAACACTGTAAAATGGTATGCAGATGATTCTAAATCAATACAGGGGCTGGCTGGGATTTACGGGGCTAAAGCCAAGTGTGCACTTTCGTTAGTGTAAAATAAAACTGTGAAATTTCAATGTAATGGTTGCTTTTAGTAAAAGGGGTCAGCAATCTTCAAATAGAATAGAGAAAGTGGGAATGCAAACAAATGAAAAAAATTTACCAACTAAACAACATTTTCATCATTGATTCAAAGAATTAATTTTTTCATTTACTCACTTCATTGGATAAAGTTGTGGATATTTCAATTTGGACATTTAATTATAATTCCCAGATTGAATTTCATTTCAATATTCAACTTGCTTGATTCATAAGACGAACTTTCCAATAGTCGTTTATTTTGATACAGAAATAAGTCTCTCACATTTTACAGTTTTTATATTTCATTTCATATCAAAATTTTGAAAATTAGTGATTTCTAATTATCTGATGTCGACAGACAAATGTGTCAATTAATCCCATTTGATTGCCTTATAATTGCTGCCAGTTATTTGTATTAAAATAGTATTCGTATTCTTTGGAATAGTCGCATTCATTCGATATTCGAACAACTTCATCTCCAAAATTCTGAGGCCTAATCCAGTGGACTGTAACTCCTTTCTGAACTAACTAAGTTGCAGCATGTCTTTACTCATTTAAGATCAGCAATTAAGATAAAAAAAGCTTACTTTTTTCTTTGTTTCAGTGTCCATGTTCTGAAAGAAGAAGAAGAATGTGGTGAAACCAACAAGGTCAAGGTTGAAGATGTGGACATCGTTGAACAGTTTATCGATGAAGATCGAGTTCACAACAGAGATGCCTTCATAGCTAAGGTGGAAGTTGCGACAACCTCTGTAGTGAAACAAACAAGTTCATGAGGTATCTGTCCCTTTGTCCTATAGAGACGAGGAAGCTCCTGAAGAGAATGAAAATTCCGAAGATTTTATTCATAGACAAACTTCTGGATTCAATCATATTGATTCGATTAATTCAAATACGAAACGTCATAAATGTCATTCGTGCGAGTACGCCACCAATATTAAAACTAATTTCAAAAACCATGTAGATTCGATTCATTTAAATTTGAGGCCATTTAAGTGTGATCAATGCGACTACTCTGCGAACAGAAAGTCTATGATCAAATGTCATATAGATTCGGTTCACTTGAATTTAAAGCCGCATAAGTGTCATCTGTGTGATTTTGCTGCATATCGAAAATCAACAATCAAATCACATATAGATTCGGTACATTTAAATTTGCAGTCGCATAAGTGTCATTTGTGTGATTTTGCCGCAAATCTAAAATCAACACTCACAGCACACATAGATTTGGTACATTTGAATTTGAAGCGATTCAAGTGTGATCAATGCGACCATGCTTCAAATAGAATGCCTGACTTGAAACATCATATAGATTCGGTTCATTTGAATTTAAAGCCGCATAAGTGTCATCTGTGTGATTTTGCTGCATATCTAAAATCGACACTCAAAGGACATATAGATTCGGTACATTTAAATTTGAAGCGATTCAAGTGTGATCAATGCAACTATGCTTCAAATAGAATGCCACATTTAAAACAACATATAGATTCGATTCATTTAAATTTGAAGTCGCATAAGTGTCATTTGTGTGATTTTGCCGCAAGTCAGAAATCAACACTCAAAGAACACATAGATTCGATACATTTAAATTTGAAGCGATTTTAAGTGTGATCAATGCGACTATGCTTCAAATAGAATGCTTGGTTTAAAACATCATATAAATTCAGTTCATTTAAATTTAAAGCCGCATAAGTGTCATTTGTGTAACTATTCCTCGAATCACAAATCAAATCTAACAAGACATATTGAATTATTCCATTCAAATTTGAAGCAATTTAAGTGTGATCATTGCGATTACTCTGCGAATACAAAGTCTTCCATCAAGTCACATATAACTTCGACTCATTTGAATTTGAAGCCACATAAGTGTCATTGGTGTGACTTTGCTACAAATCTAACAATAATACTTAAAAAAACACATCGATTCGGTCCATTTAAATTCAAAGTTGCATGAGTGTGAATTGTGCGATTACGCTGCCAATAGGGCGAGCCAGTTCAAACTCCATATGGATTCAGTTCATTCTAACGTGAAGTAACTCTGTCATTCATATGATTTTTCCGCAAAAAACAAAGTAACTTTGAGAAATGGCTTAAATTGCGTTCATTTAAATTTGAAGCTACCCAAGTGCCATCTATGCGACTACGCATCGAATTATAAATCATTACTCAGAAGACATACAGATTCATTTCATCCAGTAGTCCACGTCGATCAATGAAATAAAAAAATTGCTACTTTAACACATTTTTGAAATTATTTCATCTTGCATACACATGTGAAAAAAATTGTCTTCCTTTTGTTGATTTTTCATCTTTTCTCTTGAGGAAATAGCAGAAATGACTAGGAAATTAATTATAAATGTCCAGTTGCTCTTCAATTATGTACTCTAAACTACTTCATTTCATGTCTACATATTTTTAAAATACAACTGTTTATTATGATGGCTATATGATTTCTTGCATAACACATTTTCTTATCTACATAGTTAATATTCAACTTCAACAGATCCCTGAGGTAACCCATTATTGACATTATCCACTCCCAGAGGCGTAACAAGACCTTACTCATATGTGGGCGAGATAAAATTTGCGAGGCCCCTTCATGAAAAAAGGTTTTCATGAGAAACAATCGAAATTGTCTAACATTCAATAAAATATATGTGACGAATTATGAATATTCCTGAAAACCCTATTTGGGTTTTCTCCCCATTCAGTCTCTGAAACAAGAAACAATTAGAAAAAGGTTTTAAATGATAGAAGAAAGGCCCCTGCGCAAAATTTTGAGCACCAATTTGTCAGGGGCCAAAAACTTCACAAGAAGAAATTGTTGCCTAACAATGAACAAAAAGAAAACACTCTGAACTCTAAAGCGTAACGTTTCGGAGTCTAAATCAGACTCCTTCATCAGACAATTTCTATTTTTCATATTTGATTCGAAGATATAACAAAATTTTGATATTTTATCGATTTCGAAGATGTGCCATAACTTTTTTTCTCCAAAATATCTGAAAATAGTTAATACTTTCTACAAACACTTTTTTACTGTGACTTAGACTCTTCTTTAACTTTTTCATCTCTATTTTTTTTATGATATAAGATGAAAAAAATGTGTTCGTTTTTGAAAGGAAAAGTTTTTTTCCACCCTTAGTAGACGAGACAAAAAAATGAATATAGTAGTGTATTATTTCTGTGAAAATAGCCTATGAAAATTTCGATCGTTGTAACATATTTTCGTAAATAAAAATGATATTGCACACTTTCGAAATCGATCGAATATCAAAATTTAGTTATATCCTGAAAAATTTAAGATATCGCGAAACGGTTTGCATTTAGAGTGTTTTCGCGAAAATCGAGCCCAGGAAAATTTTTCCCTATCCATACCTTTTCAACTTCTAATTGAGACTTATCACATTCAAATTGGGATTAAATAATTTCAAAATGAGAATAAGCAACCTCAAAATGGTAAACACAATCGAATTGAGAATAAATACATTCAAAATGGTTATCACAATCAAATTGGAATTTAACAAATTCATATTGACACTAAACGATTCCATATTGAAAAAAGTCGTTTTATTTCATATTTCGAGAGAATCTGAAGTAACTGAGAATCGAAATGAGGAAAAAATGCAGAGCTGTATAAAAATTCATGAAAGATTTCGTTGAAAAATGTGAGAATCAATACTTTGCAATCTTCTGAATTCTATTCAAGGTTTTCTCTTCCAGTCTTTGAATCAAAAATCAATGAGAAAAAAAATTTAATACATAATAGAAGAAAGACCACTGTGTAAAATTTGTGCACAAATTAGTCAAAGGCCAAATCCATTCAAAAACTTGTTACCTCACAATAAAAAAAAAATAACACTTCGAACTTTCAAAGATTATAGCAAATTTTATTCATGAAAGTCTTCAGAATCATGACAATTCTCTTTATAAAAAGACATGTCATTTCCCAATATGAGATTGTTTAGTCCCATTCTGATTGTGTTTACCAATTTGAAGTTGCTTATTCCCAGTTTGAATATGATTAGTCTCAATTTGAAGTTGATAAGGTATAGACCAGAAGTACCAAAAACAGTCAAAATCAAGCAATTTAGGATACCCTGTACAGGTTCATCGCTGCTTTCATTGTCAAAATATCTTTCTGATTTAGGGCGGTGTTACCCTCAGATGGCGACCAGAGTAAACTGATGTATGTAGGTATTCCTTGCACGATTTATGTTTGTGTGAATTTCTGCAAATATATTGCGCTATAGAAAGTTGATAAGTAAGCTGGGAGTTACGAAATAGAAATCGTCGTCAACAAAGAAAAGAGTCTTCACATAGATTCATCTGTAAATAAAATGATTAATCTAAGAGGGAAAGGGGATCATTGGGCCGCGAGGCCCTTGAGGGCACGAGGCCGTGGGCGGTCGCCCACGCCCAGTTACGCCACTGTCCAGTCCACTCTATACCCCACTTGAGTCAACGAAGTGAGATTATGTTTCTTTATTATTATCGTTTATTACAATTCTTATTTGATGAGATAACCTATATTCACTTTGAGATTAAACATTTTCTTACTCGCCAATTTGGTCTTTTTTTTTGCTAATTTTAATGATTCTATTATCAACCCTCACAACAATAAAACAAATGACAAAGAAATTTGTTACAAATGTTTCGAAATCTATTGACCTAATTCATTATATTTCAAAATGCAGATGTTTATCATAATTGTTTTTGTTTCTGTGGCATAGACACTCAAATAAATTTAACCTTCTTTTCGCTAATTTAAATGGACATGTAGCAATAGCACAAATGGGAAAGAAATTTATCATAAATGTTTCAGATGCCCTTCAACTTATTTATTGTATGTATACATATTTTAAAATAAAGATGTTTATTATTATTGATATTTTTTTTTTACTGAAATTTTGAAATAGGAAAGTCGTTATTTTCCTAACTTGACACTTATAATAATAGTGACATTTGAGACCAGGACTTAAGGTACGTTCGATTTGGATGCTCCTTTCACTCCTTTAACTCTTTTTACGCCGTATGCGTTCGCGATTGGATCCTGGAGTAAAAAGAGCGTCGAACACTGCGTTCGTTTCTGAAAGCTTGGGGTAGTATAGAGTGAATGGAGCTCGCTCCTAAAGCCCCACCTCGTGAAGCCCGTTACCCGGGGGTGCGCCGCTCTCACTCCACTCCAACTCTATAATTACAAATCGAACGTAGCTAGTAATGTCAAAACAAGAATAATATCTTCCCCAGACTTTTACAAATGTTGCCTAGCATTTAATCCAGATTTCGGTTTCGTATCAAGAGGAAAACATTAAAATCTATAAGAAAGGACAGTGAGCCAGTCCCTGTGTAAATCTCATTTGTTTGAGGCAATTTTCAAGCGCCATCTGGTATTTTTGTGCTGGTTTTCGAAAACTAGGTCTCAGTTGGAGGTGCCCTCATAAAAAATGAAATAATTTTTAAGAACAAATGCATGTAAATGACTTTTACAAATGTTGCCAAGCATTGAATCCAGGTTTTTCTTCGTATCAGGAGGAAAACATAAAAATCTATAAAGGAGGATAGTAATCCTGTCCCTGAGTAAATCTCATTCAAGGCAATTTTCAGCGCTATCTGGTGGATTTTCAGTGTTATCTAGTGGTTTTTGTGCTCGTTCTCCAAAATTATGTCTCAGTGGTAGTGTACTCATAAGAAATGAAAAAATTTTTACGAACTAATGCATGCAAACGGAAAACCTGATGAAGAATACTTGAAGTATGGAGGGTAGAGATAAGGGGGATATAATCTTCTATGGAAGAACTGTTAAAAACATGTCCGTCTGAACTGGATGAATAAAGGTTCCATAATTCTCCACAGTGGCGCTAGTAACTGAAAAAGTTACTTCTCTAATCTAAGTCATTCCCTCTACCATCCATAGAATTTACTTCTTAGAGCATAAAATAATTTGATATTCCAAGCAAGGTTATGTGAAAAGTTATAATCTTTGGTTATATTTGTCTGGCTTGGCTTGTATTTCTGCGCGTTTTTCCTCTCATATTCAATATTCAAGTGTGTTCTGTGCTGTAAATCAGACTACCATGGCTGCCAGGCACTCAACAAGGATTAGTAAAAAGTTTCAGAGGTAAGGATGTCGTGAATTTAGTTCTACGTTAATTATTGATCTGGAAGCCAAGCCCGACCCATCCAAGCCCACAATGAACTAAGAACGAATTACAAAAGATCAACCAAATCACAGAATACTCCCATTTCTAGAAGCATCAAGACTTTCAACTTTACTGTGACTCCTATTGTAAACATGTCAACCAAAAATGAGAATCGACTTCAGCTTCCGATTTTCAAATGCCAAAACTGGCCTTCAAGCTGAGGTTGAGTCCCAATTCTCCGTTGCCATAACCTAAGTTTGTAATATCTAGAGCTCAGTTAACTTTGTTTACTTATTAATTTCTGAGAAAAGTCTCTTAATTTAGTGTCAGCCGATTTAGATGTTTAGGCCTCATTTTGGCCATTCTCAGAATTTTAAAGGAAGCACAGGTAATGCAAGATTTTAGAGTCAGAGAGTCTGGTTCTATCTGAATATGGATAACTAATCTTCGAACCTTCTTAGTGATGAAATGATCAAGAAATTAAACACTGAGAAAAATTCAGTACAATGATATGTAAAAAAGAGGAATGGGAGCGGGAATACACCGATATAAATCTTGAAGTAAATTGTAAAATGGTATACAGATGATTCTAAAACCAATACAGGGGTTGGCGCTGGGATTTACGGAGCTAAAGCCAAGTATGCACTGTCGTTATCGTATGAGAGTTTTTCAAGCTGAAATATTAGCAATCGAAAGATCTCTAGACAAACCTACAAAGAAATTATCAGAACTGCAATATAGCTATTCACACAGATACTCAAGCTGCTATTAAAGCACTAAGTTCCAATATCATTGACTCAAAGATTTCGGAGTGCGAGAATAAACTCAATTAAGTAGGCAGGAAAAATAAGGTCTCTTCAATTTGGGTTCCTGGTTTTTTGGGAATCAAAGGAAACAAACAGGCCTATAATACTTGCCAGAAAAAGTGCACGGAAGCTGCTCCAAGGCTCAGAACCTTTTTGTGGTTATAGGAGAATTTACCTATATGAAGGAGTTTCTTCAGAAGTATAAAGCCGAAAGGGAAACACTCTGGTGGAATCTCCCTAGCGATGGATCAATCCAAAAAGTTCCTTTGGAACTTTGAAACTACAAGATCCAAAAGCTATCTGGAGTAGAGCTGGGAATCATATTCGAATTATCATATCATCAAATAAATTTGAATAGTCGAATATTTGATGTTCTATTCGAATATTCTAATTATCGGAATCATTCAAATATTCGTATAATTGCAATGTGATGGTTGCTTTTAGTAAAAGGGCTCAGCAATCTTCAAATAGAATAGAAAGTGAAAATGCAAACAAAGACGATATGAGTGCAAAAATTCCATCGTGAAAAGTGTGCTCAAATGTAATATTTGTCCCAATATTTTTCACCGAAGATATGCCCTCAAAATGAAAAAGTGTTGCGAGGTAGAAATCACGTCTGTCCTCGCTGTACAATCAACTGATGATGAATCTCTGATGGATGAAATACTCAAGACCATCGTTCAAATATCTGAAGACTCCTCTGATCGGGATTATCTTTTGAAAATAATCCAAGAATTGGAAGATAAAAATCAATTATTGGAAGAAAATTCGTCATTACTAATGTACAAAATTACAAAATTAGAAGGCGAAATAATTGATAATAGAAACAATGTTTGTATCAGATGTGAAAAAACTATCAATTCTGATAAGATAAAAGTAAACAAAGAGCCAGAGAAATTAACTTCTAATAGTCGTAATGCGTGTGCCGCAACTGCAAATCCTGCGCCGATGGCTGACATTAAAGTGTTATCTGATCCTTTGGTGGGATCGTACAATACGAGACTCCCCAAACTAAATCTCAACATGCAATAACAAAAACAAATCACAATGTAACAATAAAACAGGTTAATGATGCCATAAATAATGCCCTACCTAGAGAATATTCTATGCAAGAAAGTAATCAAAATACTGAAAAGTCCCACAAGGTAATATTAAACTAACTAAGTATCAGCATGTCTTTACAATGAAGATTAAAAGCTTACTCTTCTCTGTGTTTCAGTGTCCATATTCTGAAAGAAGAGAAGAATGTTGTGAAACCAACAAGGTCAAGATTGAAGATGTGGACATCGTTGAACAGTTTATCGATGAAGATCGAGTTCACGACAGAGATGCCTTCATAGCTAAGGTGGAAAGTTGCGACACCTCTGTAGTGAAACCAAACAAGTTCATGAAGTATTTGCCCCTTTGTCCTATAAAGACGAGGAAGCTCTTGAAGAAAATGAAAATTCCGAAGATTCCACTCATAAACAAACTCCTAGATTCAATCATAACGATTCGATTAATTCAAATACGAAACGTCATAAGTGTCATTCGTGTGACAATGCCACCAATATAAAAACTAATCTCAAAAACCATGTAGATTCGATTCATTTAAAATTGAGGTCATATAAGTGTGATCAATGCAACTACTCTGCGAATCAAAAATATAAGATCAAATATCATATAGATTCGGTTCATTTGAAATAAAGCCGCATAAGTGTCATATGTGTGATTTTGCCGCATATCAAAAATCAACCTCAAAGCACACATAGATTCGGTACATTTGAATTTGAAGCGATTCAAGTGTGATCAATGCGACTTTGCTTCATATGGAATGCATGACTTGAAACATCATATAAATTCGGTTCATTTGAATTTAAGCCGCATAAGTGTCATCTGTGTGATTTTGCTGCATATCTAAAATCGACACTCAAAGGACATATAGATTCGGTACATTTAAATTTGAAGCGATTCAAGTGTGATCAATGCGACTATGCTTCAAATAGAATGCCACATTTGAAACACCATATAGATTCGATTCATTTAAATTTGAAGTCGCATAAGTGTCATTTGTGTGATTTTTGCCGCAAGTCAGAAATCAACACTCAAAGAACACATAGATTCGATACATTTAAATTTGAAGCGATTTATGTGTGATCAATGCGACTACTCTGCGAATAAAAGGTCTGTCGTCAAATATCATATAGATTCGGTACATTTTAATTTGAAGCGATTCAAAGTGTGATCAATGCGACTATGCTTCAAATAAAAAGACTGATTTAAAACATCATATAGATTCGATTCATTTAAACTTGAAGTCGCATAAGTGTCATTTGTGCGATTTTGCCGCAAATCATAAATCAACACTCAAAGCACACATAGATTCGATGCATTTAAATTTGAAGCGATATATGTGTGATCAATGCGACTATGCTTCACATAGAATGCCTGATTTAAAACATCATATAGATTCAGTTCATTTAAATTTAAAGCCGCATAAGTGTCATTTGTGTAACTATTCCTCGAATCGCAAATCAAATCTAACAAGACATATTGAATTATTCCATTTAAATTTGAAGCAATTTAAGTGTGATCATTGCGATTACTCTGCGAATACAAAGTCTTCCATCAAGTCACATATAACTTCGACTCATTTGAATTTGAAGCCGCATAAGTGTCATTGGTGTGACTTTGCTACAAATCTAACAATAATACTTAAAACACACATCGATTCGGTCCATTCAAATTCAAAGTTGCATGAGTGTGAATTGTGCGATTACGCTGCCAATAGGGCGAGCCAGTTCAAACTCCATATGGATTGAGTTCATTCTAGCGTGAAGTAACTCTGTCATTCATGTGATTTTTCCGCAAATAACAAAGTAACTTTGAGAAATCACATAAATTGCGTTCATTTAAATTTGAAGCTACCCAAGTGCCATCCTGTAATCCACGTCGATCAATGAAATAAAAAATTGCTACTTCAACACATTTTTTTAAATTATTTCATCTTGCATACACATGTGAAAAAAATTGTCTTTCTTTTGTTGATTTTTCATCTTTTCTCTTGAGGAAATAGCAGAAATGAGAAGGAAATTAAAGATAAATGTCCAGTTGCTCTTCAATTATGTACTCTAAACTACTTCATGTCTACATATTTTTAAATACAACTGTTTATTATGATGGCTATATGATTTCTTGCATAACATATTTTCTTATCTATATTCAACTTCAACAGATCCTCGAGGTAACCATTATTGACATTTTCCACTCCACCCTATACCCCACTTGAGTCAATGAAATGAGATTATGTTTCTTTATTATTATCGTTTATTACAATCCTTATTTGATGAGATAATCTATATTCACTCTGAGATTAAACAATTTGGTCTTTTTTTTTGCTAATTTCTTGATTCTATTATCAACTCTCACAACAATAAAACAAATGACGAAGAAATTTGTTACGAGTGTTTCGGTATCTATTGACCTAATTGATTGTATTTTAAAATAAAGATGTTTATCATAATTGTTTTTGTTTGTGTGCATAGACCACAAGGAAATTTAACCTTCTTTACTAATTCAAATGAACAAATTGGAAAGAAATTAATCATAAATGTTTCAGAGACCCTTCAACTTATTTATTGTATGCATACATATTTTAAAATGAAGATGTTTATCATTACTGATATTTTTTTGTAGAGTTGTTTCGAAAAGAAGGGAACAGGTTTTTCGCAACCTGTTCTTTCCAAAGAGCGGAACCTGTTCTTCAAATGAACAATGCTGTGAAATCAATTGCAGGGACCCCTCGCAATGAAGTATCACCCGATCATCTAAAGAACGGGCAACCAGCTGTTCTCTGTTCTTGAAGAGCAGTGACTCGATTCAAATTTACCTGCTCTCGGTCCCGAACCCGTTTTTTTTAAAAAGAACAGATTTCCGGCTGTTCCGTAAAGAGCACTCGTTCTTTAAAAGAACATATTGCAGGCTGTTCCGCAAAGAGTTGTGACTCGATTTCATACATGAGTATGAAAGAAATAAGATACAAAAATTGGAAGATTTTCTTTAATTGGTTGGGCACCACCCACGCCTCCTCCCCCCAATTCCCTTGTTATGCCAATGATTTCCGAGAAAATAAGCATTTCAAATGAAAAGAACAGGTTCTTTGTCGAGAACGGAACAGTTCAGAACTGTTCCACAAATTAACCTGTTCTGTAAGAACTCTATTTTTTGTGATGAAATTTTGAAATAGGAAAGTCGTTATTTTCATAACTTGACACTCAGATAGTGACATTTGACACAGGCCCAGGACAGTACTGCAAAACAAGAATAATATCTCCCCAGACTTTTACAAATATTGCCAAGCATTTAATCCAGATTTTTGTTTCGTATCAGGTGGAAAAAATAAATATCTATGGAAATCTCATTTGTTTGAGGCAATTTTCAGCACCATCTGGTGGTTTTTGTGCTGTGGTTTTCAAAAACTAGGTCTCAGTTGGAGGTGCCCTCGTAAAAAATGAAATAATTTTCACGAATTAATGCATGCAAACGGAAAACCTGATGAAGAATACTTGAAGTATGGAGGGTAGAGATAAGGGGGATATAATCTCCTATGGAAGAACTGTTAAAAACATGTCCGTCGGAACGGGATGAATAAAGGTTCCATAATTCTCCACAGTGGCGCTAGTAACCGAAAAGGTTACTTCTCTAATCTGAGTCCTTCCCTCTACCATCCATAAAATTTACTTCTTAGAGCATAGAATAATATTATATTTTTAGGTTATGTGAAAAGTTATGTTTGTAATGTTTTGTCTGGCTCAACCTGTATTTCTGCACATTTTTCCTCCGAATATGAATTCAAGTGTGTTCTGTTCTGTGAATCCTGCCGAGATGAAAATACAATAGAAAGTAATGTGAAATATATTGATATTTCGTGAATAAATTGTAACTTGACCCTCATTTTTTTTCAGAGTGCAATAGGCGACTCTTACCAAATACACTCGTAACTATAGCCCGTTCAGTAATCAGAGCATTTTCTGTGAATTCATTTGAGAAGTGTTAAAATGTATCTATACGCACTGAAAGAAGAATGTTTTTTTTCGTGATCCAGTTGCGAATAAAGAATAAACTTTTCAGACTACCATGGCTGTCAGGCACTCAACAAGGATTAGTAAAAAGTTCCAGAGGTAAGGATGTCGTGAATTTAGTTTTACGTTTATTGTTGATCTGAAAGCCAAGCCTGACCCATCCAAGCCCACAATGAACTAAGAACGAATTACAAAAGATCAACCCAAATCACAGAATACTCCCATTTCTAGAAGCATCAAGACTATCAACTTTACTGTGACTCCTATTGTAAACATGTCAACCAAAAATTGAGAATCAACTTCAGGCTTTGTTTTTAAATGCCAAAACTGGCCTCAAGCTAAGGTGGAGTCTCAATTCTCGGTTGACACATTTATAATATTTGCCATAGTTTGCCTAAGTTTGTAATATCTAGAGCTCAGTTAACTTTGTTTTCTTACTAATTCCTGAGAGAAGTCTTTTAATTTATTGTTAGCCGATTTAGATGTTTAGGCCTCATTTAGGTCGTTCTCAGAATTTCTAAAGGAAGCATAGGTAATGCAAGATTTTAGAGTTAGAAAGTCTGGTCCTATCTGAATATGTGGAAGGGTGATTATTCTAGAGGCGCGAGAACTTTAAATCGTAATAAAACACCCAAAATAAAAATAAAAATTCATGAACATAGGTTTTTATAACAGATAATTCTTTGGCATTTTAACGTTTAAAAATTATTTCGGGCATGTGACACAGCAGCTGGCACGTACATATAACGTATCTTGAGGTCCAATTTTCACAAACCTTTCGCAGTAAATCTGGCTGTATTTCGGCAATTACCCGTCGAATATTGGCTTCCAGGTGCTCAATCATTTGTGGTTTGTCGGCGTAGACGATGATTTGTGATTTTTATTTCTGTACAAAGGAGTGCTCATCTAGTGCGATAAACATGTCGTCGAACAAGAAGTATGAATCGCTAGCGGGTTCCGAGATTAGAGTATTTAAAGAGTGAAAATTGTAAGAAATCAATTGCAAAAAGTGCATTAAAGTGTTCAATTTGTTCCAAAGCAAACCATCCAAGTTGTGCAAAAGTTTAAAAAGTGTTGTGAACTTGACATGGTATTAATTGATATAAAATCAAGTGGAAATACAACCTACGCTTGTTCAATCAGTCAATTCTTCGGAAGAATCTAAGTCGCTAATTATGAGTGAGTCGACACAATACGATTTACTCTGTAAGATCATTGCTGGTTTGGAGGATAATAATTCCGTTTTAGTGGAGAATATCTCATTATTGAAGTTCAAAGCAACGATGTTGTTGACACCGGAGAAAAACAAATAAACAAAGGACTTGTGACTAATAAGAAATTTCACTTATCAGAGTCGACCCAGAATGAATTATTAAAGATTGATTCTATTGATCTTACCAAGAACACATCAAAAATGAAGTATCAATCAAGGGTAAAGATCGGCAATTCTAAATTTAACGAAGAAGCAAAAAATGATTCCATTGATGTCTTGCCCATATCTAAGCCTGAAAGAATTGAATCTGATTCCGAGGGCTTCAGGGTTGTTCAAAACAAAAAGAGGACAAAAATTCTTGTTGGAAGAAATGATGACAAAATCGTTCAAACTGTTCCAAAATTAAGGTTAATGACTGTTTAAGCCTGTTTTATGGCAAACTTTACACTATGCTGGATCAATCTGTTCCTAAATATAATAATTCGACGTCTGTAAGAAGGCATACATTTCCCATATTTTTCTCCCCGGAATTGAAACGAAAAATAATTAAAAAGAATAAACTACATAAAAATCTGAGGGATGATGAAAATGTTGCTATGTTTTTTCTCTCAGAAAGGATGTAAAGCATCAAACAAAACTCGAATATGCAAAATATAAAAAACAACTCGAAAAAAATATCAATAGTAATCTTTCATCATTTTGGTCGTTTATTGGTGAAAAGAAATCTCAAAATAAAATTCCAAAATCGATGAATTCAATCAAGAAATTGCTCAGTAACGCGAAAGAAATTTCTTGTGCTTTCGCACCTTCTTTGAATCCATATCAGCACCCCAGAGGTAAAGTGAGTTAAATCACAATATCAGAATTAGACAAGAGAGAGATTATTCAGTTCGATCATTGTTTCAAAGAATGTGTACTGCCATTATTTGGCGACTTGATATACTAGGGAGTCAAAAATGTGTTCCACTAGCTAGAATTTACTAATGTGAATCCAATATTGTAGATAGTTCGTGTCTGAAAAAATGTGACTTAACACACTTTACCTCTGAGGTGCTGATATATACCAGTGAAGTTGATTCGTGTGAGATGAATTCGACATGGGGACGTTTCAAATTTTTCGTCAATTCAGAAGATGATCTCAGCAACGCTATGAAAAAATTGAAACCAAAAAAATCTATGGTCCCGATAATATTCCTTTCTTCATCTACAAAGACTGTACTGACTTTCTGATAGTTCCACTACTTCGCATTTTTAATTTGTCACTTTCAGAAAATACTTTTCCCGATCTTCTCAAGTCATCTATAATAACTCCCGTTCATAAAAAGGGCAAACAAACGTCATTGAAAACTATAGGCCAATCAGCATTTTAAATGCCCTATCCAAACTATTTGAAATAATAATATATAACGATATAATTAATAACTCCAATATTGAATTCAATAAGTGCCAACATGGTTTTGTTCAAGGGAAATCAACCATAAGTAATCTTTGTTCTTTTACCGAGCTTGCAGTGGAAGCAATAGAAAAAGGTTCCCAACTCGACACGATATACAGGGTCTTTCACGAGAAACCTCACCCATATTTATACGGGAAACTACTGAACGTATTTTCATGAAATTCAGCACTTATAAGTATTTCACGATGCTGATGAAATCTAAAATATTTTCAAGGCATGAGCACTTCCGGAAATGACGTCAACTTCCGTTTTTCAAATCAGAACACCATTTTTTTATTGCAGAAATAGATTCCTTAGAAAATTTCAAGTTATTTTGATGTAACATTTTTCAGTTTTGGTTGGAAAATTCTCTCTGAGCGGGAAATTCGAAAAAAATCGAAATAGAGCTCCGCTGAAACAAGAATAACTTCGAGGTTTTTGGATGGAAAATTTTCATTTTTGGAATTTTTCAAGATTTAAGATTGATGTATCCACTTTAAAAATCGAAATCGCGATTCATGATACAGGGGGTGAAAACATCGCTTTCAAAGTTAGGAACTTTCAAGAGACCTGGAGTTTCAATGTTTTTTGCGCCATCAAAAATAATGCAATTCTCGATGTTCACATTTATGATGGGACTTTAACTGGTAAGATAGAACACTACACATGTTTGCATTATTTAAAGAATGTTCTCCCTTAGGAGATAGATATTCTGACATATTGACTCAAATAATTGAGCCGCTAGTACAGAACCATAATGACTTTGGTATCAACAAGATGGCGCACCTCCACACAATTCACTCAATGTGTCAAATATCCTCTACAGGCTATTTGAAAATCGATGGTTGGCTAACAATGGTCCACATCTTTGGCCACCCCGTTCTCCCGATTTAACTCCTTTAGACTATTATGTTTGGGGTAGGATAAAAAATATTGTCTACTCAACTCCCCTGACTGATAAAGAGGACTGCATAGAACGAGTCAGAAACGCGTTCAGGTTTGTTTAGATTTTTAGATTCATAGTTTTGAAACTCAATTTGGTTTTTAAACACTTTTGCAGATCGCTTCCTCCCGATGAAATAAGAAGAGCAACGCACGAAGCATTCCTGAGACGTATAAATAAATGTCTAGAAATTAACGGTCAAAACTTTGAGCATCTTCTCTAGTTTAAACTGCGAGAGTTTGCCATGGTTCTCCTAATAGTAACTTGAAGTCGGTTTCAAGAAGGGGTGAAAAATCTACAGCATGGTTCAAATAACATTTCCTGAAAATTTCATCTCTTTTGGCGTGAAGGGAAAAGAAATAGCTGAAAATTCAAGACGAAAAACAGTTCTTTGTGAATAACTCAGAAAATATCCATTTTAGGGCAAAGGTGTGATGCATACACTCAAATTATTTTTTTAACGTAGATTCAATATCTGCCATAAAAAAATGGGGTTCTAATTTGAAAAAATTGATTTTTCACGATTTTGTCATCCTAACTTTGAGAGCGATTTTTTTCACCCTGTATCATGAATCGCGATTTCGATTTTTAAAGTGGATACATCAATCTTACATCTTGAAAAATCCCAAAAATGAAAATTTTCTATCCAAAAACCTCGAAGTTATTCTTGTTTCAGCGGAGCTCTACTTTCGATTTTTTTTTTCGAATTTTCCCGCTCAGAGAGAATTTTCCAACCAAAACTGAAAAATGTTACATCAAAATAACTTGAAATTTTCTAAGGAATCTATTTCTGCAATAAAAAAATGGTGTGTTCTAATTTGAAAAACGGAAGTTGACGTCATTTCCGGAAGTGCTCATGCCTTGAAAATATTTTAGATTTCATCAGCATCGTGAAATACTTATAAGTGCTGAATTTCATGAAAAATACGTTCAGTAGTTTCCCGTATAAATATGGGTGAAGTTCCTCGTGATAGACCCTGTATACCGACTGTGAAAAAGGCTTTTGATAGAATCAATCACAGACTTCTGGTCGATATGCTTGCTATGAGTGACTTCTCGGGGATGCTTGTGCTTACGTTAAATCCTATTTGCATCAAGGAAAACAAGTTGTGAAAGTTGGGGATGAGTTTTCACAAGATATAATACAAAGTTCTGGTGTTTCCTCAAGGTAGCATACTGGGGCCATTGCTGTTTCTGATATTTGTTAACGACCTTTCTGCCTGTTTGCGTTTCGCATTGCATTGTTGTTCGCGGATGATTTTCAAGTTGTCCAGGAGGATTTCGAGTCTACTTGACTGCTATCTATTGCGGGAAGACTTGTATGGAGTGGTACAATGGTTCAAAATTAATAAAATGTCTCTCAACATAAAGAAGTGTCATGTTGTCTCCTACACTCGAAGATCCAACCCCATATCTTTCAGTTATAAAATTGAATCGGAAATTATCGAACGCAAATAAGAAATTAAGGATTTTGGGTATAATCTTTCAAAACAATCTGAAATTTAACACCCATTTGAATTCATCACCAACAAAGCTTACAAGTTACTAGGTTTAGTTCTTAGAAATAGCAAAGATTTCGATTGTAACACCACTATTTTTACTATTATAAAACCCTTGTAAGACCACACCTTGATTATGCTTCAGTGGTTTGGATGCCATTAACCATAAGTCATATTGACCAAAGATTATAGAGTATAAAGATGGGAAACGAAGCGACCACAGTGATGTCAGCGACATCTGTTTTTCAAAAATAATCGGTCTATGGTTAAAATATTTAATTAGGGTCCATTTGGCATAGATTATATAGAGATTATTAGTAGGCTGTTGTCAATTTTGAAAGAAATACTTGAATAAATATTTCTGCTGAATGATGATTGTATTTTCTCGCGTATTTTCCACTGAAATAACTCGAAATCTACAAGAGTAGCACCTAGCTCACTCCATAATCTTGGTTTGTGTGTTTTTCTGTTTTAAATTTTGTGTTAAAAACTGGCCAACATTCGAAATGCATGGTGATTAATTGCAGAAATAATAATCTTGAATGTGCATTCTTTTCATTACCAAAGAGAATGTAAATGTAAGTTTTGAAACTCGTATAATGTAACTGTCTTGTTCATTGCTTTTTATTTTCAGTGTTGTCAAATGGATAGAGGTTTCGGGCCAAAATATATTGTTCTGGATAATTTGTTTTGCGAACCGAATTTTCTTCGGTCGTTAGATCAAAAAGTTCCATTCATAGAGGCAATGGTGGTCAGAAGAACGACCTATACAGGTGGTGGTTCTCTTGACGACCCTTCCAGCAGTTCGACTCATCTACCAGACCCTCTACATCATTGAGGTTAAAATACACTGGGTAAGATATGTATGAATCGGGTCCAGAACAACTGTTTGACTTATGGAAGTTCGATTTATCGGGAGTTCACTATATGAATAAGTTCTTGAAAATTGTTATAATAATTCTTTAATATGTGAACAAATTTTTGAAATGTTTCCAATTTCATAAATTATTGTATTGTAGTTGATTTTACACAATCATTACAAATAAAAAAATAAAGAATCCAGAAGCGTATTCCATTTGATTCAAAACAATGTGTAGATGGAAAATATCATCCTGATCAAAAAACGGAGATCTGCTTTTGTTTTGTCGATCAGGATGTTTCTTTAATAGCTCGACAAGGAATACTCAATTTAATGGCAATTTATGAGAAGTTTGGGTGTATGTGTGGGAATAAAATAAAAATAAAGTTGAATCTTGAAAGGTTTCAAACAAAGATCTTTCCGCAAAATATTCCTTAAAGTGGATGCACACAAGCTCAATTTTTGAGCGCGATGACGAATGGACACATATTTGGTTCTTCATTAACACTTCTTCGCACACCATCAATGGTTTGTTGTATATGCACTCTCCGACGTCTAACGGGATACGCAGTATCGTTTAGGGTAAAACGTATTGCAAAAACGATCTACAGTTTCTCAAATTAATCGTTCTGAAGGATGATTATGATAACCATAAAATGGGCGTAATGCCCGGTAAGTTGCTCGAATTGAACTATGATTTTCGTAATCAATTTTAATAATTTGCAAGCGTTGCACCGGAGTAAGTCTAGGCATGATGAATTTTCCAGAGAAAACTTAATTAAAATTTACGAAGAACTGTCAAATTAGTTACCATGGAAATTTTTTATTTCAATTTAAAGTTCTCCGCCTCTAAAATAATCACCCTTTATATCTAATCTTCAAACCAAAGATTATAGAGTTTAAGAAAGATAGGAAACGCTCTCACAATCTGTGGTACTAAAATCCGACTACGTTTTTTGGCTAGTTTCTTACTTTTGACACCTAGATAGCGCTGAAAACATAATTCAGTACAGAAAACCATTTTAAATTTTAATAGGCGGAAATTCGAATTATACTTTTCATAAATTTCCATTGAATTGAGTATTCTTTGTCGAGCTTTTAGAGAAACATCCTGATCGACAAAACAAAAGCAGTGCTCCGTTTTTTGATCAGGATATTTTCCATCTACACATTGTTTTGAATCAAATGGAATACGCTTTTGGATTCTTTATATTTTTATTTGTAATGATTGTGTAAAATCAACTACAATACAATAATTATGAAATTGAGAACATTTCAAAAATCTGTTCACATATTAAATGAATTATTATAAACAATTTCAAGAACTTATTCATATAGTGAACTCCCGATAAATCGAACTTCCATAAAGTCAAACAGTTGTTCTGGACCCGATTCATACATATCTTACCCAGTGTATTTTAACCTCAATGAGTGTAGAGGGTCTGGTAGTAGATGAGTCGAACTGCTGGAAGGGTCGTCAAGAGAACCACCACCTGTATAGGTCGTTCTTCTGACCACCATTGCCTCTATGAATGGAACTTTTTGATCTAACGACCGAAGAAAATTCGGTTCGCAAACAATTATCCAGAACAATATATTTTGGCCCGAAACCTCTATCCATTTTGACAACACTGAAAATAAAAAGCAATGAACAAGACAGTTACATTATACGAGTTTCAAAACTTACATTTACATTCTCTTTGGTAATGAAAAGAATGCACATTCAAGATTATTATTTCTGCAATTAATCACCATGCATTTCGAATGTTGGCCAGTTTTTAACACAAAATTTAAACAAAAAAACAGAAAAACACACAAACCAAGATTATGGAGTGAGCTAGGTGCTACTCTTGTAGATTTTGAGTTATTTCAGTGGAAAATACGCGAGAAAATACAATCATCATTCAGCAGAAATATTTATTCAAGTATTTCTTTTCAAATTGACAACAGCCTACACATATAATCTCTATATAATCTATGCAAATGGACCCTAATTAAATATTTTAACCATAACCCGATTACTTTTAAAAAACAGATGTCGCTGACATCACTGTAGTCGCTTCGTTTCCCATCTTTTTATTCTATAATCTTTGCTTCAAACTTCTTAATGATGAAATGATTAAGAAATTAAGCACTGAGAAAAATTCAGTAAAATGCTATGTAAAAAAGAGGAAATGGGAGCGGGAATACACCTACATTAATCTTGAAGAAAAATACTGTAAAATGATATACAGATGATTCTAAAACCAGTACAAGGCCTGGCGCTGGGATTTACGAAGCTAAAGCCAGTGTGCACTGTCGTTAGCGTATGAGAGTTTTTTAAGCTGAAATATTAGCAATCGAAAGGTCTCTAGACAACCTACAAAGAATTATCAGAAACTGCGATACAGCTATTCATCTCATAGTCCAGCTGCTATCAAAGCTCTGAGCTCCAATATCATTGACTCAAAGTTGATTTGGGAGTGCCAGAGTAAACTCAATTTAGTAGGCAGGAAAAATAAGGTCTCTTCAATTTGGGTTCCGGTTTTTTCGGGAATCAAAGGAAACGAACAGCCTATAACACTTGCCAGAAAAAGTGCACGGAAGCTGCTCAAAGGCTCAGAACCTTTTTGTGGTATATAGGAACATTTACCTATAAGAAGAGTTTCTTCAGAAGTATAAACCGAAAGGAAAACACTCTGGTGGAATCTCCTCGCGATGGATCAATCCAAAAAATTCCTTTGGAATTTTGAAACTACGAGATCCAAAAGGTACCTGGAGTAGAGCTGGGAATCATATTCGAAATTCAAATTTTCCATCATCAATGAATTGAATAGTCGAATATTTGATGTACTATTCGAATATTCAATTATCGGATAATTCAAATATTTGTATAATTTCAATGTGATGGTTGCTTTTAGTAAAAGGTCTCAGCAATCTTCAAATAGAATAGAAAGTGAGAATGGCAAACAAATGAAAAAAATTACCAACTAACATTTTCATCATTGATCAACGAAATAATTTTTTCATTTATTCGCTTTATTGGATACAGTGTAGATATTTCAATTGAACATTTCAATTATAATTCCCAGATTGAATTTCATTTCAATATTCAACTTGCTTGATTCATAAGACGAACTTTCCAATAGTCGTTTATTTTGGTACAGAAATAAGTCTTTCACATTTTACAGTTTTTATATTTCATTTCATATCAAAATTTTGAAAATTAATGATTTCTAATTATCTGATGTCGACAGACAAATGTGTCAATTTATCCACTTGATTGCCTTATAATTGCTGCCAGTTATTTGTATTGAAATAGTATTTGTATTCTTTGGAATAGTCTTGTTCATTCGAATATTCGAACAACTTCATCTCCAAAATTCTGAGCCCTAATCCAGTGGACTGTAACTTCCTTTTTAACTAACTAAGTTGCAGCATGTCTTTACTCATTCAAGATCAGCAATTAAGATAAAAAAGCTTACTTTTCTCTTTGTTTCAGTGTCCATGTTCTGAAAGAAGAAGAAGAATGTTGTGAAACCAACAAGGTCAAGATTGAAGATGTGGACATCGTTGAACAGTTTATTGATGAAGATCGAGTTCACGACAGAGAATGCCTTCATAGCTAAGGTGGAAAAGTTGCGACAACCTCTATAGTGAAACCAAACAAGTTCATGAAGTATTTGTCCCTTTGTCCTATAAAGACGAGGAAGCTCTTGAAGAAAATGAAAATTCGAAGATTTTATTCATAAACAAAACTCCTGGATTCAATCATAACGATTCGATTAATTCAAATACGAAACGTCATAAGTGTCATCATTGTGTGACTATGCCACCAATATGAAAACTAATCTCAAAAACCATGTAGATTCGATTCATTTAAATTGAGGCATATAAGTGTGATCAATGCGACTACTCTGCGAATATAAAGTCTATGCTGAAAATATATAATAGATACGGTTCATTTGAATTTAAAACCGCATAAGTGTATCTGTGTGATTTTGCTGATATCGAAAATCGACAATCAAATCACATATAGATTCGATCATTTGAAATCGAGGCAATATAAGTGTGATCAATGCGACTACTCTGCGAATAGAAAGTCTATGATGAAATGTCATATAGATTCAGTTCATTTGAATTTAAAGCCGCATAAGTGTCATCTGTGTGATTTTGCTGCAAATCAAAAAATCAACACTCAAAGATCACATAGATTCGATACATTTGAATTTGAAGCGATTTATGTGTGATCAATGCGACTACTCTGCGAATAAAAGGTCTGGCGTCAAATATCATATAGATTCGGTACATTTAAATTTGAAGCGATTCAAGTGTGATCAATGCGACTATGCTTCAAATATTATGCCTACTTATAAAACATCATATAGATGCGATTCATTAAATTTGAAGTCGCATAAGTGTCATTTGTGTGATTTTGCCGCAAATCATAAATCAACACTCAAATCACACATACATTCGATACATTTAAATTTGAAGCTCCATAAATGTAGATATGCCAGTATGCTGCCAATCATAAAATCATCACTCAAAAACATACAAATTCAGTTCATTCTGTAGTCATTTGACGAGTCGACCAATAAAATAAGAAAAGTGCTTTTTTCATCAAATTTATTGAAAGATATATTATATCTGGCATGCACATGGGAGTGTTGATTATTCATCTTTTCTCTTGATGAAATATCAGAAATGACAAGAAAATTAATTATAAATGTCCAGTTGAGCTTTAACTATGTATTCTAAACTACTTCATTTCGTGTCTACATATTTTTAAATACAAATGTTTATTATGATGGCTATACGATTTCTTGCATAACGGAATTACACTTTGTATCAATTTTCTTATCTACATAGTCAATATTCACTTCAACAGATCCCTGAGATAACCCATTATTGACATTTTCCACTCCACCCTATACTCCTCTTGGAGTCAATGAAATGAGATTATGTTTCTTTATTATTATGGTTTATTACAATTCTTATTTGATGAGATAACCTATATCACTTTGAGATTTAGAACATTTTCTTATTCGACAAATCAGCAATTTGGTCTTTTTTTGCTAATTTCAATGATTTCATTATCAACCCTCACAACAATAAAACAAATGACAAAGACATTCGTTTACAAATGTTTCGAAATCTCTTGACCTAATTCAATGTATTTTAAAATACAAGATGTTATCATAACTGTTTTTGTTTGGACACTCAAAGAAATTTAACCTTCTTTTTGCTAATTTAAATGAACATGTAATAATAGCACAAATTGGAAAGAAATTAATCAATAAATTTTCAGAGGCCCTTCAACTTATTTATTGTATGTCTACATAATTTAAAATAAAGATGTTCATCATTATTGATATTTTTATTTACTGAAAATTTGAAATAGGAAAGTCGTTATTTTCATAACTTGACACACCAATGAACCTATTATACATAATTATTATTCTACATATTCAAGTACACAAGTTTCAATCCGCATGATGTATGTTGTTGTTTCATCCTCAGTTTTATTTTATGAGAAGACAATAGAGACCAACTGGCAATAGCCCTGATGAAGATTTAAAATAAATCGAAACGTCGGCATTCTGTCAAATTGAATCTCTGTAATCGAGACCTAAAAGAACCCTCTCATTACTAAACCAAAATAAGAAGGAATGAAGCAAATATCACAGAATATCTATCCTTACCCAGAAGCGACAGCTCGAACAAATTTATTGGGGACAAAATTACGTGCGCAATGTCCCAGATCTGGTGGTATATATTGTCAAACTCAGCTTCATTGAAGCTGAGAACCTGCAGAACCTCATGGATCTAGGAAATAGGCGATTCAACTTCATCTCGAAACCACCTAGCGGCAAAAATTTCAAACTAATTGTGAGTATCCCTTACTTTGAGATTGTACTGATTTCACAGTGATTTCTGTGCATTTACTTTTTCTACAGTTGTTTGGTGAGAGTTGAAAGCTTCAAAGTTCATTTTCTACTTCTCGTTGATTTATTTGTGTTTGAAAATTGAATTAATATAAGAAGCAATATTCCGAAATCGGAGTTAATGTTGTATTTATGGATGTTAACGTCGTGCTAACAAGGACCATGTTAAATGCTGAAAAGAAATGCAGTTCCTACACAAAAAAACTTCCTAAGGGATCTCATGAAACCACTACCATACAGAAAAGACCGACTATAATCAAATATGAGCCTGCATAGCCAATTGTAATAATTTTTATTTGCATAATGTTCTTTTCAATTAAAAGTAATTCATTTTCTGTTGAAAACCAATTATGGATCAATGGGAGATCCAGAAATTGACAAAGAGCTCGCTACACAGGTAAAGAACTGAAATATTCTCATAGTCATTATATTTAAGTTATAAATTCAGGAAATATCCAGAACAACCGACCGAACGGTTGGCTGCGGAAGCTTAATGTGGTTGGCAAAAGTAAGTATGAAGATGTTGCAGTTGATAGTTTGAAAATTCGGAAAATATGTGACAATACAATAACTGACAAAAACTTAAAGAGCATAACAGGGATGAATTCTTTTCATATGCCAGACACAAGCAAGAAATTCTGCAGAAGTGAATATGTGAACTTCGATTTTTTCAGATGATACGTTTTGAAAGTAGTTCCTCATCAGTATGTACTGTCCAAATATCTTTTGATTACTTTGTTCATAAATTTTACTTTATAGTGTCCAAATTATATATACCAAGTGAGCCCAAGGTGTGTACCAAGCTTTCTGGGGTTAATAGTACATTGAAAAATAAATAAAGTTTGTTAAACTCATGGACCAAAATGCATATTGAGGGAGACATATCCTTCCAAAGTTGATGAAATTAAAAAATTCTCTGCATAACTTCTGAACGGTGAATGCCACCAGATTAAAATTTCGTGTATAAATGTCCCTGAATACTTTTTTTTATTACACTTCTACATTTCTGATACTTTCACCATCAGAAAGCTTGGAATACATTTTTGACTCACCTTGTATACAAATGTCTTCTAGTTCTTTAAAAAAATTGAAAGTATTAAGGTATGTCAGAATAGAAACCTGGATGGTTGTAATTGTTCAACATATGTTATTTCATTGGCAATTGTTCAATTATGGGAATAAATTTATTGTTTATTTGTTTTGAAAATTTGTTTCATCTTCATGTTAACAAGGATTTATTGGTATCTTCAGTTACTTGACGAAAGTTTTCATGAAAATTTGATACAGATATAAAATCCCAATTACATGTTTTTTTATTTTGCATTATGATCATTACATCCCATAATAACACCAGCAATTTACGGGTCCCAAGCCTTCGTGATTGCTTCTCCTATAATGTTAAGTAAATGAAAACTATTTTCATAATTTATTTGTACCCATCTTCTAAGACACTCCTACTATTTTGGAACGGCTCCCAAATATGTGAATTATTCACTTAAAGTAAGGAACTCTAGTTTCGTATGAATCCATCATTCAACTTAAGAATATATTATATTATAATATATTAACTCGCTCAAGATCTTCATGAACAAGAAAGTACAACACAAAGTGTTTCAGCAAACTCAATGTTTACAGAGGGCGCAACCTACCCTTGAATCGCGTATACATCTCAATTTATATTCTACGTCATTTGAGTATTCCCAACAAGTGTATTACATATTCATTTGACCAAAATAATATTTCTACAAGTAATTTGAATATCTTTGCATACAATTTTTTCATCATTCGTGGTGAAAACGAGTTGTTCTTCTGAATTCGCCACACTTAATGTACCATCAGAAATGCATTAACACACTACCATCTTAAAAAGCCTTTAAATCACTCTTAAAAATTGAAAATCTATTCAATTATTTCACAAAATGATATAAATATCCCGTTGTCATTCAAAAATTTACAAAAAAACCTTAGCGCCACTCAGGCTGGTGGTTAAATTTCGAACCTAGAAAACAAGTATTTACAGCGCCCCTCAACGGTAGTTGGATTCGCCAAAAGTGTATGTTAGGTACGTTCGATTTGGACGCTCCTTTCACACTCCTATAACTCTTTTTACGCCGTATGCGTTCGCTATTGGATTCTGGAGTAAAAAGAGCATCGAACACTGCGTTCGTTTTTGAAAGCTTGGGGAAGAATAGAGTGAATGGAGCTCGCTCCTAAAGCCCCACCTCGTAAAGCCCGTATACCCGGGTGCGCTGCTCTCACTCCACTCCAACTCTATAATTACAAATCGAACGTAGCTAGTAACGCCAAAACAAGAATAATATCTTCCCCAGACTTTTACAAATGTTGCCAAGCATTTATTCCAGATTTCTGTTTCGTATCAGGAAAAAAAAAATTAAAATCTATAAGAAAGAACAGTGAGCCTGTCTCTGTGTAAAATCTCATTTGTTTGAGGCAATTTTCAGCGCCATCTGGTATTTTTGTGCTGGTTTTCGAAAACTAGGTCTCAGTTGGAGGTGAACTCATAAAAAATGAAATAATTTTTAAGAACAAATGCATGTAAATGACTTTTATAAATGTTGCCAAGCATTCAATTCAGGTTTTTCTTTCGTATCAGGAGGAAAAAATATAAATCTATAAAGGAGAACAGTTATCCTGTCCTTGAGTAAATCTCATTTAATGCAATTTTCAGCGCTATCTGAGGGATTTTCAGTGTTATGTAGTGGTTTTTGTGCTCGTTCTCCAAAGTTATGTCTCAGTTGGTGGTGTACTCAAAAGAAATGAAATAATTTTTACGAACTAATGCACGCAAACGGAAAACCTGATGAAGAATACTTGAAGTATGGAGGGTAGAGATGAGGGGGGGATATAATCTCCTATGGAAGAACTGTTAAAAACATGTCCGTCGGAACTGGATTAATAAAGGTTCCATAATTCTCCACAGTGGCGCTAGTAACCGAAAAAGTTACTTCTCTAATCTAAGTCCTTCCCTCTACCATCCATAGAATTTACTTCTTAGAGCATAAAATAATTTGATATTCTAAGGTTATGTGAAAAGTTATAATCTTTGGTTATGTTTGCCTTCTTGGCTTGTATTTCTGCGCGTTTTTCCTCCTGAATATGAATTCAAGTGTGTTCTGTGCTGTAGATCCTGCCGAGATGAAAATACAATAGAACATAATTCGAAATATATTGATATTTCGTGAATAAATTGTAATTTGACACTCATTTTATCCAGACTTCAATAGGCGACTCTTATCAAATACACTCGTAACTATAGCTCGTACAGTAATCAGAGCATTATCAGTTAGTTCATTTGAGAAAGAAAATTTATTTATACGCACTGAAAGATAAATGTTATTTTCGTGATCCAGTTGAGAATAAAGAATAAACTTTTCAGACTACCATGGCTGTCAGGCACTCAACAAGGATTAGTAAAAAGTTTCAGAGGTAAGGATGTCGTGAATTTAGTTCTACGTTAATTATTGATCTGGAAGCCAAGCCCGACCCATCCAAGCCCACAATGAACTAAGAACGAATTACAAAAGATCAACCAAATCACAGATTATTCCCATTTATAGAAGCATCAAGACTTTCAACTTTACTGTGACTCCTATTGTAAACATGTCAACCAAAATTGAGAATCAACTTCAGCTTCCGGTTTTTAAATGTCAAAACTGGCTTCAAGCTGAGGAGGGGTCTCAATTCTCAGTTGACACATTTATAATATTTGCCATAACCTAAGTTTGTAATATCTAGAGCTCAGTTAACTTTGTTTTCTTACTAATTTCTGAGAAAAGTCTTTTAGTTTAGTGTTAGCCGATTTAGATGTTTAGGCTCATTCAGGCCATTCTCAGAATATCTAAAGGAAGCACAGGTAATGCAAGATTCTAGAGTCAGAGAGTCTGGTCCTATCTGAATATGTATGTCTAATCTTCGAACCTTCTTAGTGATGAAATGATCAAGAAATTAAGCACGGAGAAAAATTCAGTACAATGCTATGTAAAAGAGAGGAATGGGAGCTGGAATACACTGACATTGATCTCAAAGAAAACACTGTAAAAATGGTATACAGATGATTCTAAATCAATACAGGGGCTGGCTGGGATTTACGGGGCTAAAGCCAAGTGTGCACTGTCGTTAGTGTAAAATAAAACTGTAAAATTTCAATGTTCAATGTTGTAATATTTGTGTTAGCGGTCTTAAATCAACGAGCTCTCAGATGATACTGATTTATTGAATTCTCAGTCATTACATATGTTGATGCATATGACAAATGTGATGGTTGCCTTTAGTAAAAGGACTCGGCAATCTTCAAATAGAATAGAAAGTGGGAATGCAAACAAATGAAAAAATTTTACCAACCAAACAACATTTTCCTCATTGATTCAACGAAATATTATTTATTTATTTATTAATCTTCATTGGATCACTCCAATTGGCTAACGACCAAAGTCTTCCAGCCTGTTTCAAACAATGCTAATAATGATAACTAAATTCTATAATAAAAATGAACAAAAAATTTAGATGGTACAAGTGATTGTGATTTAAAATTATCGTAATCGACATTCATTCAGCAAGTAGTAAAGCGGTTTCTCAGGAATTTTTCTTTTGGTTGCATGGTTTTCTCTGAATTCAAGAAGTAGTGGCTGAATAATTTCTTTATTGTGGCTTCTTTCCCATGAATTTCTTGTTGAGTCGTTCGATTCTTGCTTCTATTGGTTCAACCTTTGTTATTTGGTAGAGCATCTCATTTGTAGTGTTGTGAAGAGGGTTGTTCGGGTGTCTAATCTTAGTTATTCTTCTCAGGCTTATTCTTTCTCCAATCATTATTCCTTTCCAGGTGGTATTGCTGCAGGTCTTATATAGTTGGTGGCCATATTCTAGGATAGGTCTACATATCATTTTGTAGATATTGCTAGCTGTTTTGGTGCTTATTCCCTGGTCTTTGTAGGTTAATGAAAATCTGCATTTATTAGAATTGAATTTCATATTACATTTATGCGCTCTTTCTAATACTTGCAACAATCTTTTATCATGTTCATCTTTAGAACTTCTCCAGACTAAAATGTCATCTACATAAATGTGAACGCCTTCGATACCCTCAAAGCACTGCATAATTTCTCTCTGAAATACTTCACTGCTACATTTCAACCCGAATGGCAATCTTTTAAATCTATATCGTCCGAATGGAGTGTTAAAAGTACAAAGCTTTGAACTATACTCGTCTAACGCTATGTTCCAGAAGCCATTATTCGCATCTAGAACAGAAAAAAACTTTTGCATCTTTTAAACAGCTAATGATATCAGTATATGTGGGACTGAAAAATATTCACGTTTAATTGCCTTATTTAGATCGGTGGGGTCAATACAAATTCGAAAATCCCCATTAGGTTTATCCACTATAACTAGAGAATTTACCCATTCTGTTGGCTCAAACTCTTTAACAATCATATTTGTTTTTTCTAACTTATCTAATTTATTTTTCAATTTTACAGATGGCTTGACCTTTGTATCAACTTTAATTCTGTATTGGCCTGGCAGACACCCAATTGCATCGAAAACATCCTTCTATTCTTCTAAATAATTCTCATCGTCACCATCACTTAGGGCTCCAATCATCCTGGCAATGTTCAGTTTTTCTATAGATTCTCTACCTAGAACAGTTTTTCCATCAGTTTTAGCAATGAAAAATCTTACATCATACTCTTTATTTTTATACAATACTGAGATATCAATGTAACCTAAAACATTAATTCGAGTACCTGTATATTCGGTTGATTTTATTTTGCTCTCCCTAATTTTTAAATTTTGAAAATATGTTTCATGAATATTTGTTTTTGAAATATTTCTAAATCCGCAGTCCAGTTGTCTTTATTTATATTTTCTAATTCGATTAACCTCACGAAAAGTTCTTCATTATCTGATCATTCTTCTTCGTATATCTCAATATTTTTAATACTTTTATTTTTACACAATTTACTGAAATGATTCATCAAACCACAATTTTGACATTTTTTACCATATGCCCTACAAGATTTCGGGCCATGAATGGAACCGCATCTATTACATCTATATTCATAAGATTGATTGGAATGATTATTATGCAAAGATTTTTCTCTATAATTACTATTATGATTTGTACTTCCTTTTTTATACTGCTGTTTTTGTCGTCCAAATCTCTGATTGTTGTTGTTCTTCTTTCTCACTTCCATAAGGTCCACATCTTCTGTTCTTGTCGCGCTCGATGAATTGCTCGAACATAAAACTTCCATTTGTTTATTCGTTACTTTGGCAGATTTGCAGATTTCGATCGCCTTTATTAGATCCAAGTTTTTTGTCCGGAGTAATCTGTCCTTTTCGTTTGTTTCTTAACTCCCAATATCAGTCTGTCTTTTATCAATGAATCGTTCAATTTGTCGAATTCACAATTTAAACAAAGATGTTTTAATTGGGTTACATATCATCCACAGATTCATTTTCCTTCATTTCTCTTGTGAAAAATAGGTACCTTTCATATGTCACATTTATGACCTGAACGAAATGGGATTCAAATTTTTTCACTATACTTGCGAATTTCTGGATCTTCTTGGATTCTTCAAAATCGAAAGTATTATATATCTTTAGGGCCTTGTCTCCTATGCAATTGTACTCAATTGCAGCTTTGTATTCTTCGCTCTCTTCTTCAGCTCTAGTTGCTTTCATGTATATCCCAAATTTTTGGATGAAAAATTTCCATTCAGCGGCATTATCACCATTTAATTTCAACTCGGATGGAGGCCGTGCACTTTTATCCATTTTTCAGCTATAATATTTGTAAGAAAAAGAAAATTCTTTGCCTTTACGAAGGCACATCGAGAACATTTTTGAAACATAGATGAATTCAAAATAGTAATCATCGAAATGAATACCATTTTCAATTCCCAGGCTCAAAGATCTTTTATCATGAGGTTGGAGAAATGATATTAGATTTTGTCACTGAGATGAGAGATATACCGGTTTCGGCCTTGTTGAGCCTCATCAGTATCCCGCACATCTTCAGGACAAAATCTTCATAAAAACTTCAGAATTTGAAGCAATTGGTTGTGAAGTAATGAGTAAAATATTACAAAGTACTAAGGTGGTGACATCCAATTGCGTCAAAATGAAGTTTCACATCTCCAATCAAATGCAAAAAAAGAAATCTGTACTTCCTCTTTCACTGAATGAGATTTTAGCAGTGGCTCTATTCAGGGCCCGCTTGCTATTTTCTCAAAACTTTTTCTTAAAAACATCAGGCTTCACAGTCACAAAAGAATTGGGCGTTTCCATCACTTTGAGAAACTAGCAAGCGGGCCCTGAATAGAGCCACTGCTAAAATCTCATTCAGTGAAAGAGGAAGTACAGATTTCTTTTTTTGCATTTGATTGGAGATGTGAAACTTCATTTTGACGCAATTGGATGTCACCACCTTAGTACTTTGTAATATTTTACTCATTACTTCACAACCAATTGCTATAAATTCTGAAGTTTTTTATGAAGATTTTGTCCTGAAGATGTGCGGGATACTGATGAGGCTCAACAAGGCCGAAACCGGTATATCTCTCATCTCAGTGACAAAATCTAATATCATTTCTCCAACCTCATGATAAAAGATCTCTGAGCCTGGGAATTGAAAATGGTATTCATTTCGATGATTACTATTTTGAATTCATCTATGTTTCAATGTTATAATATTTGTGTTAGCGGTCTTAAATCAACGAACTCTCAGATGGTTCTGATTTATTGAATTCTCAGTCATTACATATGTTGATGCATATGACAAATGTGATGGTTGCTTTTAGTAAAAGGGCTCAGCAATCTTCAAATAGAATAGAAAGTGGGAATGCAAACAAATGAAAAAATTTACCAACCAAACAACATTTTCATCATTGATTCAACGAAATATTATTTATTTATTTATTTATTTATTAATCTTCATTGGATCACTCCAATTGGCCAACGACCGAAGTCTTCCATCCTGTTTCAAACAATGCTAATAATGATAACTAAATTCTATAATAAAAATGAACAAAAAATTTAGATGGTACAAGAGATTGTGATTTAAAATTATCGTAATCGACATTCATTCAGCAAGTAGTAAAGCGGTTTCTCAGGGATTTTTCTTTTGGTTGCATGGTTTTCTCTGAATTCAAGAAGTAGTGGCTGAATAATTTCTTCATTGTGGCTTTTTCCCATGAATTTCTTGTTGAGTCGTTCGATTCTTGCTTCTATTGGTTCAACCTTTGTTCTTTGGTAGAGCATCTCATTTGTAGGGTTGTGAAGAGGGTTGTCGGGTGTCTAATCTTAGTTATTCTTCTCAGGCTTATTCTTTCTCCAGTCATTATTCCTTTCCAGGTGGTATTGCTGCAGGTCTTATATAGTTGGTGGCCATATTCGAGGATAGGTCCACATATCATTTTGTAGATATTGCTAGCTGTTTTGCTGCTTATTCCCTGGTCTTTGTAGGTTAATGAAAATCTACATTTACTAGAATTGAATTTCATATTACATTTAAGCGCTCTTTCTAATACTTGCAACAATCTTTTATCATGTTCATCTTTAGAACTTCTCCAGACTAAAATGTCATCTACATAAATGTGAACGCTTTCGATACCCTCAAAGCACTGCATAATTTTTCTCTGAAATACTTCACTGCTACATTTCAATCTGAATGGCAATCTTTTAAATCTATATCGTCCGAATATAGTATTAAAAGTACAAAGCTTTGAACTATACTCGTCTAACGCTATGTTCCAGAAGCCATTATTTGCATCTAGAACAGAAAAAACTTTTGCATCTTTTAAACAGCTGATGATATCAGTATATGTGGGAACTGAAAAATATTCACGTTTAATTGCCTTATTTAGATCGGTGGGGTCAATACAAATTCGAAAATCCCCATTAGGTTTATCCACTATAACTAGAGAATTTACCCATTCTGTTGGCTCAAACTCTTTAACAATTATATTTGTTTTTTCTAACTTATCTAATTTATTTTTCAATTTTACAGATGGCTTGACCTTTGTATCAACTTTAATTCTGTATTGGCCTGGCAGACACCCAATTCCATCGAAAACATCCTTGTATTTTTCTAAATAATTCTCATCGTCACCATCACTTAGGGCTCCAATCATCCTGGCAATGTTCAGTTTTTCTAAAGATTCTCTACCTAGAACAGGTTTTCCATCAGTTTTAGCTATGTAAAATCTTACATCATACTCTTTATTTTTTTACAATACTGAGATATCAATGTAACCTAAAACATTAATTCGAGTACCTGTATATTGGGTTAATTTTATTTTGCTCTCCCTAATTTTTAAATTTTGAAAATATGTTTCATAAATATTTGTTTTTTGAAATATTTTTAAATCCGCAGTCCAGTTGTCTTTATTTATATTTTCTTATTCAATTAACCTCACGAAAAGTTCTTCATTATCTGATAATTCTTCTTCGTATATCTCAATATTTTTAATACTTTTATTTTTACACAATTTACTGAAATGATTCATCAAACCACAATTTTTTACCATATGCCCTACAAGATTTCGGGCCATGAATGGAACCGCATCTATTACATCTATATTCATAAGATTGATTTTAATGATTATTATGCAAAGATTTTTCTCTATAATTACTATTATGATTTGTACTTCCTTTTTTATACTGCTGTTTTTGTCGTCCAAATCTCTGATTGTTGTTGTTCTTCTTTCTCACTTCCATAAGGTCCACATCTTCTGTCCTTGTCGCGCTCGATGAATTGCTCGAACATAAAACTTCCATTTGTTTATTCGTTACTTCGGCAGATATGCAGATTTCGATCGCCTTTATCAGATCCAAGTTTTTTGTCCGGAGTAATCTGTCCTTTACGTTTTTTTCCTTCACTCCCAATATCAGTCTGTCTTTTATCAATGAATCGTTCAATTTGTCGAATTCACAATTTAAACTAAGATGTTTTAATTGGGTTTCATATTTATCCACAGATTCATTTTCCTTCATTTCTCTTGTGAAAAATAGGTACCTTTCATATGTCACATTTATGGCCGGAACGAAATGGGATTCAAATTTTTTCACTATACTTGCGAATTTCTGGATCTTCTTGGATTCTTCAAAATCGAAAGTATTACATATCTTTAGAGCCTTGTCTCCTATGCAATTGAGTAACACAGCAGCTATGTATTCTTCGCTCTCTTCTTCAGCTTTAGTTGCTTTCATGTATATCTCAAATTTTTGGATGAAAAATTTCCATTCAGCGGCATTATCACCATTTAATTTCAACTCGGATGGAGGCCGTGCACTTTTATCCATTTTTCAACTATAATATTTGTGTTAGCGGTCTTAAATCAACAAGCTCTCAGATAGTACTTATTTATTGAATCCTCAGTCATTACATATGTTAATGCATATGACAAATGTGATGGTTGCTTTTAGTAAAAGGGCTCAGCAATCTTCAAATAGAATAGAAAGTGGGAATGCAAACAAATGAAAAAATTTACCAACCAAACAACATTTTCATCATTGATTCAACGAAATATTATTTATTTATTTATTTATCAATCTTCATTGGATCACTCCAATTGGCCAACGACCGAAGTCTTCCATCCTGTTTCAAACAATGCTAATAATGATAACTAAATTCTATAATAAAAATGAACAAAAAATTTAGATGGTACAAGAGATTGTGATTTAAAATTATCGTAATCGACATTCATTCAGCAAGTAGTAAAGCGGTTTCTCAGGGATTTTTCTTTTGGTTGCATGGTTTTCTCTGAATTCAAGAAGTAGTGGCTGAATAATTTCTTTATTGTGGCTTTTTCCCATGAATTTCTTGTTGAGTTTTCGATTCTTGCTTTTATTGGTTCAACCTTTGTTCTTTGGTAGAGCATCTCATTTGTAGGGTTGTGAAGAGGATTGTTCGAGTGTCTAATCTTAGTTATTCTTCTCAGGCTTATTCTTTCTCCAGTCATTATTCCTTTCCAGGTGGTATTGCTGCAGGTCTTACATAGTTGGTGGCCATATTCGAGGATAGGTCTACATATCATTTTGTAGATATTGCTAGCTGTTTTGCTGCTTATTCCCTGGTCTTTGTAGGTTATGGAGCGAAAGTGATTTGATCTGGCTATGGTGTTTTTTTTAGTTGCTGTTATGTGCTGTTAAGTTTAGAGTCCATAATCATTCCCAAGTATTTCACGGAGTTGGCTGGCTTGATAATGGTATTATAAAAACGTAGCGTAGGAGAGGAAGGTTTCAACGAAATAATTTTTTCATTTACTCACTTTATTGGATAAAGTTGTAGATATTTCAATTGAACATTCAATTATAATTCCCAGATTGAATTTCATTTCAATATTCAACTTGCTTGATTCATAAGACGAACTTTCCAATAGTCATTTATTTTGATACAGAAATAAGTCTTTCACATTTTACAGTTTTTATATTTCATTTCATATCAAAATTTTGAAAATTAGTGATTTCTAATTATCTGATATCGACAGACAAATGTGTCAATTTATCTCATTTGATTGCCTTATAATTGCTGCCAGTTATTTGTATTGAAATAGTATTTGTATTCTTTGGAATAGTCTCGTTCATTCGAATATTCGAACAACTTCATCTTCAAAATTCTGAGCCCTATTCCAAATCTTAGTATGAATCAACCTCTCAGATATTGGATCTCATTAGATCTGTGGAACTGGAAGTCGAGCTGTAAAGGGTATGGAGAGAAGAGTTTTTGTCACAATAGATTAAATGGTTGCAGTGTAACTCCTTTTTAAACTAAGTTGCAGCATGTCTCTACTCATTTAAGATCAGCAATCAAGATAAAAAAAAGCTTACTTTTCTCTTTGTTTCAGTGTCCATGTTCTGAAAGAAGAAGAAGAATGTGGTGAAACCAACAAGGTCAAGATTGAAGATGTGGACATCGTTGAACAGTTTATAGATGAAGATCGAGTTCACGACAGAGATGCCTTCATAGCTAAGGTGGAAAGTTGCGACAACCTCTGTAGTGAAACCAAAGAAGTTCATGAGGTATCTGTCCCTTCGTCCCATAGAGAAGAGGAAGCTCTTGAAGAAAATGAAAATTCCGAAGATTTTATTCATAAACAAACTCCTGGATTCAATCATATCGATTCGATTAATTCAAATAGGAAACGTCATAAGGGTCATTTGAGTGAGTACGCCACCAATAAAAAAATTAATTTCAAAAACCATGTAGATTCGATTCATTTAAAATTGAGGCCATATAAGTGTGATCAATGCGGCTATTCTGCGAATAAAAAGTCTGTGATCAAATATCATATAGATTCGGTTCATTTGAATTTAAAGCCGCATAAGTGTCATCTGTGTGATTTTGCTGCATATCAAAAATCAAAACTCAAATTACATATAGATTCGGTACATATAAATTTGAAGTCGCATAAGTGTCATTTGTGCGATTTTGCCGCAAATCTAAAATCAACACTCAAAGCACACATAGATTCGGTTCATTTGAATTTAAAGCCGCATAAATGTCATCTGTGTGATTTTGCTGCAAATCTAAAATCGACACTCAAAGGACATATAGATTCGGTACATTTGAATTTGAAGCGATTTAAGTGTGATCAATGCGACTACTCTGCAAATCGTAAAGCTGTCATCAAAACTCATATAGATTCGGTTCATTTAAATATGAAGCAGCATAAGTGTTATTTGTGTGAATTTGCTACAAATAGTAGCAGTGCTCTCAAATATCATATAGATTCGATCCATTTAAATTTAAAGCCGCATAAGTGTCATCTGTGTGAATTTGCTGCAAATTTAAAATCGACACTCAAAGCACATATAGATTCGGTACATTTTAATTTGAAGCTATTTAAGTGTGATCAATGTGACTATGCTTCGAATAGAATGTCTGCTTTAAAATATCATATAGATTCGATCCATTTAAATTTAAAGCCGCTTAAGTGTCATCTGTGTGAATTTGCTGCAAATTTAAAATCGACACTCAAAGCACATATAGATTCGGTACATTTTAATTTGAAGCGATTTAAGTGTGATCAATGCGACTATGCTTCAAATAGAATGCCTGATTTGAAACTTCATATAGATTCGGTTCATTTGAATTTAAAGCCGCATAAGTGTCATCTGTGTGATTTTGCTGCATGTCGAAAATCAAAACTCAAGTTACATATAGAATCGGTACATTTAAATTTGAAGCTGCATAAATGTAGATTATGCCAGTATGCTGCCAATCTTAAATCATCACTCAAAAAACATACAAATTCAGTTCATTCTGTAGCCATTTGACGAGTCGACCAATAAAATGAGAAAAGTGCTTCTTCATCAAATTTATTGAAAGATATTATATCTGGCATGCACATGGGAGTGTTAATTATTCATCTTTTCTCTGGAAGAAATATCGAAAATGACAAGGAAATTAATTATAAATGTCCAGTTGCTCTTCAATTATGTACTCTAAACTACTTCATTTTATGTCTACATATTTTTAAATAACAATGTTTATTATGATAGCTATATGATATCTTGCATAACTGAATTACTCTTTGTACTTTGTATCATTTTCTTATCTACATAGTCAATATTCACTTCAACAGATCCCTGAGATAACCCATTATTGACATTTTCCACTCCACCCTATACCACACTGAATGAATACACTAAATGAAATGAGATTATGTTTATTTATTGTTATCGTTTATTACAATTCTTATTTGATGAGATAACTTTTATTCACTTTGAGATGATACATTTTCTTATTTGACATTAATTTGATCCTTTTCTTGCTAATTTCAATGATTCCACTATCAACCCTCACAACAATATAACAAATGACAAAGAAATTCGTTACAAATGTTTCGGAATTTCTTGACCTAATTTATTGTATTTCAAAATAAAGATGTTTATCATAATTGTTTTTGTTTGTGTGGCATGAACACTCAAAGAAATTTAAGCTTCTTTTCGCTAATTTAAATAAACATGTAACAATAGCACAAATGGCAAAGAAATTAATTATCAATGTTTCAGATGCCCTTCAGGTTTTTTCGGCTGAGGTTTTTTTCCCCTGGCTCTATAGTATCATATGATACTAGTGATGATAGTATCGTATGATTCTATAGTATCATACGAAGAATGTTATGATACCCCGTTCTTTTTTTACCTCAGCTTAGGTACTTTTTGTTTCAACATTTATTGTATCATTTTAGTTCTCTATTTTCATAAGAATATATATATATATTTTAAAATAAAGATGTTTATCATTATTGATATTTTTTTTGTGTGATGTGTTTTTGTGTTCAAGTCAAGACATTTTAACATTTTGTTCGGATCTTTCTTGTACAATAATTTTCAGTCTTGAAGAAATAAATTACTTGATATTTTTGAATATACAGAAGTCTCAACAATTCAAGGAGCCTAGTTGAAAGTGCTGAATGCAGGCCATAAGATAATGTGCAATAAAACTAGGTGCAATCTTAGTGTGATTCTCTTGATTGTTGCAAAAATGAACCTATGTTCAGCAACGATCAAATCTCTATGTGGAAATTCAACAAAATTCCGAGAATTGGCAATTTTAAACAATATATAATACATATATGTATCAATTAAATATTAAAAATAGCTTGATAGTATTGTCGTTCATTAAGCAACGGAAAAGGTGCAATCAATCGATAGATAAGTTGAATTATTTTATTTTAACTGCAGCCTAAGACACAAGTGAGATGCAATTAATGAATGATACATTAAAATCTAATGAATTCTTCAACATGATTAATCGATGATCACATCATGTTCTGCATACATACGGTTCTCTGGTAAATGTGCATATTTTTTCAAAATTTATGACCCATTTTCTTTTCATAGATTTTTTCCCCTCCTAAACAGAAAAAAAAACTAGTAGCTTCTATTAAATGAATATATTTTTCATGGTAATGTTCAATTACATTACAATCATGCATGTTTTCATATTCTGTTAGGTCACAAACTAATTTCAACCTTCTCTTAGTTTTCATCAGATATGTTATATATAATGTTTTCTGTTTTGTACATTTCATTCTTATGGAAAACAAAAAAAAAACAGCAGAGACAAAACTAAACAATGAATTTCACCTTCACAATCAGTAGAATTGTCAAGATATTTTTCAGTAAGTACAACCTTGTAGAGTAGCAGGGCTAAAATATGCTTGCAAATTCCAGACAATCTTGCTTGGTATGTGTATATAATCTTGTCAACGTTCGCACCATCATTTTTATAAGACATCATTTCCTCAATACGATGGGGTTGTCCTTGTAGAATTCCAATGTTTTGAAATAATTTTTTTCCCACATAGTCATGATTGCATTGCAAGACTTGCTCACCCTCTACACATCATCTATATGAGCATGTAAATATTTGAAATTTCCTACAATTTGAAGAACCTTTAGTAAACATTTTGCCAGATGATCTGAAAAGCATTCAAAATTGAATAGTGCACACCTCAATATTTTACATAAAATATAACAAAAGGCACAATATTACCTACACTTACACATACAATATAACCCACAGGATCCACAATTAAGGAAACAACTTCGATTATTGATAGTCAATGAACGTTAAAACTTAAAAATTTGATAAATCCCAAATAGAAAGCTAATGTAAACACGAAACAATACTCGTTGATGACAGAAAATTAATATTTTTCCACACAATCCAAAACATAAACTGATGTTTATAAAATGTTCTTTAAAGAATTATTGAGATACTCCATTTCAAGCATAACATTTAATTTTCTTTGAAATTGATTAATTAAACTCATTTTTATTTTATAATATGTATTAAAAAAACAATGGAATCATAAAAACACTAGGAAAAATATCATATGAAATAAACATTTTCCTGAAATTTTCATCACAACAAATCGTCGTTTAAGACGTGATACCTCGTATCTACACCTTTCACGTGAATTCAGTTATTAGTACTAAAATTTGAAGAAAAAATTTGTTTGACACTATTATCGAGTGAAATTCGAATACTAATTATTCGAAATGATTATCTTGTGATATTATTTGAATCCTGGAAAAAAAATGTCAACGTTTTCAAGTTCTAGATGGTTTTTCATCTCTCCTGTAAAATTGGCCGAAATGTACATACAAGGTATCACGTCTTAACCATCGAAATGCGATATTGTAACTAAATGTGAAAAAAACAACATGGTCCTCTTATTACTATGATAGGACTTTTCATTATACAAAATAATAATGTAGCTTTCTTTCTGGAAGATGCATACATAGTTATTTTCAGTACCTGAAGAAGAAATAGTTATACAGAATGATTTCATAAAGAAGGATATTCTTGAAATTACGAACGTGTGTAGCATCTGCCGCGTACGGTTGTTTCTTGCGACATCCTAGAGATTTGCTCCTTTATTTTCGATAAAGTTCACAAATAATAAAAAAGTGTTACCATGGGTTCTTCAAGTGGTGTGAATATTCGGAGATGGAAATTCAAGATGATGGTAATTGGAGAAAAGTACGCTTTAAAAGGAAAAGAAGTAAAAATCCTAATTCGCCAACACTAATAAATCCAAAGAAGATAACATATCCATCTGCATCAACGTCTGCGATAGCTTATCGACTAGATTATAGAACACATGAAGGGAATTCCACAGATGACACATGTGTCCGCACAAATCTCCCAAATATAAGCATCCAAAAAGTAAACAAAAATATGGACGTCAGTCTGGATGAACTCCGAAGGAAATACTCTAGAAAAACAAATCCAATCAATCAAACGACTAACTACCCACAAAAAAACAGCAAATACGAATTTCTCCTTCAAAATGAAAGGTATACAACATTCTGATTACCAAAATCTCTACTATATAATGGTAAACAATGAAAAAATTAAGGATAGAATTGAAATGTCCAATTTATGGAACACAAAAAATTCAAAAAACACCGATGTAATACTTAAAACCAAACTAGGATACTTATTAAAGTCTAATAACAGCAAAGAAAAACTGCAAAAAACACTTGAAGAACTGAAGGAACAAGATAAGATTCTCTCTTTTAAGGAAACAAAGGCTAACAACAACCAAGAACTGAACAAAACAGACATATTCAGTAGTGATTGCATCAATGGAGAAAAATATAAGCAATGAAGAAATCGAAGTATTCCTGAAGAGTAACAACTTTCAATTCAGATACTGTAAAAGAATAATTTCCCGTAATTTCAAACACCCCAACAGGATACATTCGAATTATAACAGAACATACAAAAACATTCGAAGAACTATTAAGCAATGGTCTATTTTTCAAGAATCGGCACTACGCAGTGTACCCAAGCAACCCCCCAGATCCAACACCCATACCATGTAATATCTGCCTTAGATTCGACCACACAACAAACCAATGCAATAATACACCGAAATGCACAAAATGTCAAGGAACACACAAAACAACAACCTGCAAATCTAAAGAACCACCAAAATGCTTAGCATGTGGGGATGAGAGTCATCAAGCCTGGTCACTGAAATGTCCAAGACACCCAAAAAAGCCAATTGATGGGATACCAAATGCAATCATCAAGCCACTAAATAGGAAATCTCGGAATATAGAAGATCCCAAAAAAAAACTAACTAGAATTCACTCTTCCATCACCATACATGATATCATCATCAACACATATATAAGGAAAATTAACAAACCAAAGAACATAGATAGAGAAGAACTTATACAAAAATTGAAAAAACGTTTTATGAATGAATACAATATAGATACCACAGCAATATTCTCAGGAAACAGAATTTACATCCTCATGTTTGACATGGAAGACCCTGAAGGAGATTCACCAACAGAACCAATTGCCACCCAAAACAACAGGCAAATTCAAGTCTAACATCAGGCTATTATACTGCAACATAAACAGCTACATACCCAAGAAACAGCTAATTAATCACTTCATTGAAAATAACAACATTCATTGTGCCATGTTTGTGGAGACAAAACTAAGGGATGACCTGGATATCCAATACAAAAACTGGAATATAATAAAGCACATTGGAGAGAAAGACCTCAGAGCTAGAGGAGGAAGTTTAATAAAATGTCACCCAAGCCTTAAAATGGGCAAGGAAAACCCTCCCTCGATAAACAACAAAAAAAACGAAACCCTTCACTTCACACTCCCCTTCAAGAACGATAAAATTCACGTTTTTCTGGTATATATACATCCCTGGTCTAAAATAGAGGAGTCAATTTTCATAAAAGCTGCACAATATAAATATTCACTGATTATTGGAGACTTCAATGTGAACAAGACAAAAAATAAGCAAATAAACGAATTCCTTGAAAACAATCACTTCGAAAAAGTACTGACACCTCCAACATTCTTGATGGACAACAACCAAGACAGCACACCTGACATCATACTACACTCTGCTAACTTGAAAGACAACATCAAGAAGGTTGAACTAACTACAGATTTGGGTTCAGATCACCTCGCAATTTTAGTAGATTTTGATTTTGAAGCAACACCAATAGAAGAACCAAAAACTGTGAGTTATAACTATAGCAAAAGTAACATCAAGCAAATAAATAGAAGAATGGAAGAATTTATAGAAGAAAGGAAACAAGTAGAAATAGATATACTACACATAGAAACCTTTAATGAATACCTGTCTGAAACCATCAAAAGCAACACTCCAATGATCCCCCATAAAAACTACCACCAGGAACTTCCTCCATACATTGTGAAACTAATTAAAAACAAGAGAAAAATCTATAGAGACTACTGCATCAATAAAGATCCAATGCACAAACGGAAACTGAACCAATACAACAAAAATATACAAAAAATGATCCATCAATATAAGGAACATAAATGGATAAGTGCTTGCGAAAAAATCAATGCAACTAAAGGAAAAAGTTTTTATAAGGAAGTAAACAAACTTTCAAAATACAAAACATACAACAAAATTCCCTCGCTAATCGAAAATGGAAAAACATTTCAAAAAGATGAAGAAAAAGTGAAACTCTTCGCAGAACACTACGAGAAGGCATTCGATTATGAAAAACAATGATGAATATGACAAAGACCATGAGAATGAGGTGAATAAGTGGTACGATAAGTGCTTCTCCACGATGGAGGAGGAGGAAGACCCAATGTGCAAAGACGAAGTAAAAATTGAGGAAGATTTATACCTCTCAATAATAAATGGCTCCAAAAATAGCGCCCCTGGAAAGGACCACATACCATGGAAAATAATTAAACAACTCAGCAGAAAAGTACACAAACACCTCATAAAAATATACCAATACTGCTTGGATCAGAAAATCTTCCCCTCCATTTGGAAGGAGGGTGTTATAATTACAATACCCAAAACTAACCTAAACCATTCAAGAACCGCAAATTACAGGCCAATAACTCTTCTCCCTGTTTTGGGTAAAATATATGAAAAGATCATTAGAGAAATACTAAACAAATATATTGAAAACCTAATCCCCATCACCCAATTTGGATTTCAGAACGGAAAATCGACCATACATCCACTCAGCATCTTAGTATCAAACACCCAGAATGCCATGATGCAAAAATTTAAAACAGCAGCAATTAGCCTTGACATAAACAAAGCTTTTGATAGTGTATGGCATAAAGGCCTCTTATATAAACTCCATCGGCTCAAGATACCTCGATTCCTTCTGCTCATCATTAAGAACTTCCTAGAAAACCGAAGACTATGTGTCAAAATAAACAATAAAACATCAAACGCATTCACTCCAAAACAGGGCACACCACAAGGATCACCTCTTTCACCTATCCTATACAATATTTATTGTAGAGATATATTTGAGCCGAGAGCTCTTAGTAGTAAGCAGTACATTCTTCAATATGCAGATGACACCTTGATCATATCACACGGTGAAAATATGGAAAAATGCATAATTAATCTACAAGAGCTAATGGATAAGACTGAAATTTGGTTCCGCATCTGGCGCCTTAAGCCCAACCCAGAAAAGTCACAGTTTTATTTGACCATAAACCTTCACCTAGTTCCCCAATTGTTAAAGTATGTAACCAACACAAGACAATACAACAATCAATCAAATACTTAGGAGTACACATAGATCAAAAACTAAATTTCAATCAACACACCTACCTGATGAAAAAGAAAGCAATATCACGAGCAAAATGTTTCTCTAAACTGGTAATAAGAAATCAAGGTCTAACAATGAAAAATGCAAAGAAGATTTATACATCCATATGCAGGCCAATACTGGAATACGCACATCCAATTCTAATGAACTGCAGAAACCCAGCCATCAAAAACTTGGAAGTAGCAGAGAGGACAGCACTCAGAAGTATTAGTCGACTAAGACACCCTATTAACAGACTTTATAACCCACCCAACCAATTGCTGTACACATCAACGAACATCGAACCTATCTCAACCAGACTCCAAAAACTGAACAAGAAATTTTACAGCAGACTTCGAAATATGGAAGATATACTACATCTCTATCATGATGACGGGAACTCAAGAACGAAGAGGAAATTTCCGAAGGCGTCTCTAATACAAGAAATGAGAAGTGCTTACAATAATACAAACATCTAAGACTTTTTTTTTTTTTTTTTTTGTAGTAAAATTCAAAGTATATTAATTGTACTGAGCTGAAGGACCTAAGGTCGATGGCTCTTGGCTTTTTTTTGGTCAATAAAGACATTTTCTCTCTCTCTCTCTCTTGAAATTATTATTTATTTTATTTTTTATTTTATTTATTTATTCATTAAAGGAATACATACAGGACGAGCCCACAATTGTATTCACAAATACAAAATAATTATAATACAAATCAAAGTGTTACATCTCAAGAATATAAGCTGAAAAAAAACCTGAAATTTACAAGAAGAAACATCAAAGAAAAAAAAGCGAATCAATCACAATGAAACAAGGTGTACTATTGTGATGACAAATATATATATATATATATATATATATAATATAAATTATCATGGCATAATATAGATTAAATTCGGGAAATATTCAGTTTGAAGGGGACATATGAGTAGTTTTTATCAAACCAAGATCTGCGAATGAAAAACGATTCAAGTAAATTTGTTCAAATTGCCTGAACACATTTTTTCAGGGTAACAGAAATCTGAAAGAGTCACAGACGATATTGAAGTATATAATGTTAAAAGTTCAACGTCATATCTATATTTGACATCTCTTAACCCCAAGCATTTCACAACAAACTTGAAACCGTCTGTTTTGTAACTACAACTCAAAATGAAAATATTGTTGTCAAAACAGAAAATATTCAAAAGTGATTCTTCTAGGTTAACATTGTAATACTCATTCAGTTGACAAATTGATTCTTTGTGTTGATTGTATATATGAGATGAGACACAATTGGTTTCTTCCTTGCATATTAAGCAAACAATTGGATCGGGTTGAAGTATTTTCTGAGTTTCTGATCTACGTCTTGGACATACTTTTTTTACCGTGTTGATATTATTGCACTGAATTATACAGTTATAGCATACTTTATGTTGAGATTTTTCACAAAGGTAAATCGGATGACATAATTTTTTTGTACAACACACACAATCATTGTTCTCCAATAACAAATCTTCATTATAGTCATGAAGTCTTTCTAGTGGATCTATCAGCAATCCATCTGAATAAAATTTGATGGTTAACGAAACAGTTTTGAATAATTCATTGAAAACATGCGGATGAATTTCTGGCCATTTGTTGTTAACTTTACTTGTACAGAATTGTGGATGAATAAGTTTAGCTCTTCTTAATGTAGAAGATGTTGTGTTATCTTTACTCTGGGAAGAAAATTCAATTTCATAATTTAGATTTCCATGAACTTCAGGACCTGTCCATACTTCCAAATGAACGGTAGGCTTTTGATCAATTATTGATAGAAGAACGACAATGCTTTCTTGGATTTTCCCGAACAAAAGTTTATTTTTCTCAAAGTCCTTCTTGAAATCAAGTTTTACATAATTTTCAAACTTATATGTTGGATGTGCTTCTTCCATGTGATCTAGTAATGTTACAGTTTCAACTTTTCCAAGTGCATAAACCGTTTTCCATATTTTCAAATTGATCCGTTGCAAATGGGCAAGAGAAAAGTTTGAACTTACAATACTTTTCGTGATCTCCTATTTCATCCCAGCATAATTGTTCTGGACATCCATCTTTTTCATACATACAAGGAAAGTTTAAACATTTTGCTAGTACTTCATAAGCCTTCTGTTGGTAATTTGTACCTTTCGATTTTGACAACTTAGCACAACTTTCCCTTCCGCAAATGCTTCCCAATGAATCGTTGTAAAGAATAGGTGGAACAGACAAGAAGTTTTCGCATAGAACACATTTGAGTTCGCTCACTTCCATGCTATTAGTTTGTGATAAAATTTGCTGAATGTTTTCCATTGTGATTAAAATATTATTGTGAATAATAAAAAAAATCCTTGATCACAGAATACTTATAAAAATAGGCAATATAATTGTCGTTTTGAAAGAATAAATTCTGTATAAATATATTCGTTCACAACAATGCGTTTATTCCGTATCAATGGTTTATTAATTTTTTAGGTTTGTACATCATGAAGACTTCAAAATATTGTACAGTACTTTAAACTGATTAGTCGAAGGCCGCTGATCGAAAATTTACTCATTCAAATTAAATATCATTAACAGAACGCATTTATTTCGTGCGCTTTATCTTCTTGACCAAATGTTTATGTTTTTTTTTGCGAATTTTGAGCCAAAGATGGTATCAAATTTTTTAATACAACTATTACCACTTGGACAAACAGGAGGTTGATAAGAAAAAAATATAAAATTATTAAAATAAATTTATTTTCAAGTTGAACAGAGAATTTGAATATCTATGAATGTTCTGAAGGAATAATTCAAATTGAATTACAAATCCGAATGAGTAATAAATAAATTACAAAGCTTAAAATTATTGTCCTTTGAAATTTATTTATTTGGTAAACATTCGTCGAATAGTATGTTTTGTTTCGATGGTGATTTTATTTTTGTGATGTATTCTTATATTGAAATGTACTTCTAAAATAATGTACACTCCTTGAAGAAGGTGGTTATTCAGAGGATCCTGATCAAAAATGTGAAATAAAAGTTGAGAGCAAGAGCAAATGTTCTCAACTGCTCAGAATGTTCATTATTTGATGAAAAGTCGAGTTGTATAAACAATTAATACAATTCAACCCAGAAATCTGAAAACATGAAATTTATTTGGATTACAAGATTGAAGATTTAAAGAATACTTAACTAATTACTACTTACCCCCGATGCAGAAAAGAAAGTGAATATAATTATCTATACCTTCAAATTGGTTTCTAGAAAGAGGAGGCACCTATGTGAGCTGAGCCGAAATAAAATAAAATTCTGAAAGGGCTACTACCAGACAAAATTATTCACACATGCATTAATTTGCATTTGTAAATAATTTTTCATAGGCCATGAATATATGTTTGATTTTTTACTTGCATTATGAGTTCTTTCAAGTTCGTAACCTAGTTGCTCTCTAGTTCATTTTTTTTTTGCCCATTTTGGCTACTGCAGTTTTCAAAGCAGAATATTGCCTGCAAAATGATTGATTCAAGAGGCTCAATAAATATAGGATACAGAAAAATTCCTTTTTTTTCGTATCGGAGGTTTTTCATAACAATTTGGGGTATCAGTTTTCCATTCTCCAAGTAATTATCAGAACTGAAAATATTTCAAACCTGAATAAATAAAAATACTGCATAATTGAAAACAACCTATAGTTGATGGAAGATCTGTCTAAAACTTATTATCAGAAGTAAATTCTGCTTTAACCTCCTTCTTAGCAGATCTTATTCTTTTCATTGCCAAGACCCATAGGAACTATGTTTTGAATCACTGGAAAACCTGCAGAATTTCGAATATTACTATAATAATTCAAGAACTATAATTTATAAGTAGAGACCCACGTGAAAAATGAAATTCCACTGCCTGCTGTTTATCTTTGTTTGTGTACAATTATATGCAAAATAGCCCTTTACCATAGTGAAAAATCAAAGGTGAAAAAAAATTCAGAACCATAACGATAATTACACACACAAATATATATAGAAAAACCCAAATGAAACTAAAAAATTCATTGATTCACGTATAGACTCAAGAGAACTTTTCCAATGTTTTGCCCCCAATCAGCTGTTTTTCTTCTATCTCACGCTCCTTCCATGTGTTATTAGTTCACTGATTTCACCCATTTTCTTTTCATAGATTTTTTTTCCCTCCTAAACAGAAAAAAAACTAGTAGCTTCTATTAAATGAATATATTGTTCATGCTGATGTTCCATTACATTACAATCATGCATGTTTTCATATTCTGTTAGGTCACAAACTAATTTCAACCTTCTCTTAGTTTTCATCAAATATGGATAATCCTAATATTTTTTGTTTTGTACCTTTTATTTTTATGGAAAACAAAAAGAAAAACAGCAGAGACAAAACTAAACAATGAATTTTACCTTCACAATCAGTAGAATTGTCAAGATATTTTGTAGTAAGTACAACCTTGTACAGTAGAGTAATAGGGCTAAAATATGCTTGCAAATTCCAGACAATCTTGCTTGGTATGTGTATAAAACATCTTGTCAACCTTCGCACCATCATTTTTATAAGACATCATTTCCTCAATACGATGGGGTTGTCCTTGTAGAATTCCAATGTTTTGAAATAATTTTTTTCCCACATAGTCATGATTGCATTGCAAGACTTGCTCACCCTCTACACATCATCTATATAAGCATGTAAATATTGGAAAATTTCCTATAATTAGAGAAACCTTTGGTAAACATTTTGCCAGATGATCTGGAAAGCATTCAAAATTAAGTAGTGCTCACCTCAATATTTTACATAAAATATAACAAAAGGCACAATATTACCTTCACATACAATATAACCCAGAGGATCCACAATTAAGGAAACAACTTCGATTATTGATAGTCAATGAACATTAAAATTTAAAAATTCGATAGATCCCAAATAGAAAGCTAATGTAAACACGAAACAATACTCGTTGATGACAGAAAATTATTATTTTTGCACACAATCCGGAACATAAACTGATGTTTATAAAATGTTCTTTAAAGAATTATTGAGATACTTCATTTCAAGATTAACATTTAATTTTCTTTGAAATTGATTAATTAAACTCATTTTTATTTTATAATATGTATTAAAAAAACAATGTAACCATAAAAAACACTAGGAAAAATATCATATGAAATAAACATTTTCCTGAAATTTTCATCACAACAAATGCGATATTGTAACTTAAATGTGAAAAAAACAACATGGTCCTCTCATTATACTTTGATAGCACTTTTCATTATACATAATAATAATGTAACTTTCTTTCTGGAAGATGGACACATGGTTATTTTCAGTACCTGAAGAAGAAATAGTTACACAGAATAATTTCATAGAAAAAGACATTCTTGAAATCATTATCATGACATAATATAGATTAAATTCGGGAAATATTCAGTTTGAAGGGGACATATGAGTAGTTTTTATCAAACCAATATCTGCGGATGAAATACGATTCACGTAATTTGTTCAAATTGCCTGAACACATTTTTTCAGGGTAACAGAAATCTGAAAAAGTCAGAGACGATATTGAAGTATATAATGTTAAAAGTTTTATGTCATATCTATATTTGATATCTCTTGACCCCAAACATTTCACACCAAAGCTGAATACGTCTGTTTTGTAACTAACACTCAAAATGAAAATATTGTTGTCAAAACAGAAAATATTTTTAAGTGATTCTTCTTGGTCAACATCGTAATACTCATTCAGTTGACAAATTGATTCTTTGTGTTGATTGTATAAATGAGATGAAACACAATTTGTTTCTTCCTCGCATATTAAGCAAACAATTGGATCGGGTTGAAGTATTTTCTGAATTTCCGATCTACATCTTGGACATACTTTTTTTATCATGTTGTTATTATTGTACTTAATCATGCAGTTATAGCATACTTTATGTTGAGATTTTTCACAAAGGTAAATCGGATGACATAATTTTTTTGTACAACACACACAATCATTGTTCTCCAATAACAAATCTTCATTATTGTCATAAAGTCTTTCTAGTGGATCTATCAGCAATCCATCTGAATAAAATTTGATGGTTAACGAAACAGTTTTGAATAATTCATTGAAAACATGCGGATGAATTTCTGGCCATTTGCTGTTAACTTTACTTGTACAGAATTGTGGATGAATAAGTTTAGTTCTTCTTAACGTAGAAGATGTTGTGTTATCTTTACTCTGGGAAGAAAATTCAATTTCATAATTTAGATTTCCATGAACTTCTGGACCTGACCATACTTCCAAATGAACATTAGGCTTTTGATCGATTATTGATAGAAGAACGACAATACTTTCTTGGATTTTCCCGAACAAAAGTTTATTTTTCTCAAAGTCCTTCTTAAAATCAAGTTTTACATAACTTTCAAACTTATGTGTTGGATGTGCTTCTTCCATGTGATCTAGTAAGGTTGCAGTTTCACCTTTCCAAGTGCATAACCCGTTTTCCATATTTTCAAATTGATCCGTTGCAAATGGGCAAGAGAAAAGTTTGAACTTACAATACTTTTCGTGATCTCCTATTTCATCCCAGCATAATTGTTCTGGACATCCATCTTTTTCATACATACAAGGAAATTTTAAACATTTTGCTAGTACTTCATAAGCCTTCTGTTGGTAATTTGTTCCTTTCGATTTTGACAACTTAGCACAATTTTCCCTTCCGCAAATGCTTCCCAATGAATCGTTGTAAAGAATAGGTGGAACAGACAAGAAGTTTTCGCATAGAACACATTTGAGTTCGCTCACTTCCATGCTATTAGTTTGTGATAAAATTTGCTGAATGTTTTCCATTTTGATTAGAATATGATTGTGAATAATAAAAAAAATCCTTGATCACAGAATACTTATAAAAATAGGCAATATAGCCAGATAATATTTTATCTAAGGGAATGATCAAATAAAAAACACCACAATAAAAAAATAACGAAAAAACGAAATCAACTTTGACCATAGATTTGATAACATTTCGAGAAGTGTTTGTATTTCTATAGCTTTATTCGGGTTACAATTTTAGCTTTATTCGGGTTACAATTTTCAGGACAGTCCTAGAATCGTTCTAAAACTGCGCCGAACAGATGCGCACTCGTTTCGATACCTAGGACCGTTCTAGGACTGGTTCAAGTTTTGAAAAACCCGAATGCATCAAACGATCCAAATATGAAAAAGGAAAAATAAAAGCATTTCAGTTTTCAGCACGAGAAATATATCTTATCAACGATATCTTCATTGAAAATAATCGATGTCATCAAAATTCCGGCCAACAACCATCACGTAATGTTGAAGTAAGAACTGCTGGCCAAAGTAAATTTGGGACCAGTCCACTTCTATAAAACAACCTGATGACAACTAATGTATTATGTTTGGCCTTGTGCGCATGCGCAACAAAAGCATGCTCAGGTACTAGTTTCTGTAGACGCCAATTCTGTCAGGTCGTGTGATAGATAACGGGGTCCTAGAAGTAGTAGTTGAGTATTGCTATTCCTTGATTGTGTATTGATTTATTGTAAAGTGTGAACTGTTTTAAATATCCATATAATAGACTTTGTTAAAATCTGTGCACAAGCCATATTAATATCCACCCTCACATGGTAGCAGAGCTTGTGAAGACATTATAAGTGAAAGTATTTCAATAACCGTTTCGTCGACCACGTGTTACAAGAAGACCACGTGTTACAAGAAGACCACGTGCGACAAGAAGATCACGTGCTTTTACCAAAAACGATGTCAATTAATTCCAACAACGAAGAAATGGATCAATCTAACCTAAGTGAGTCGGCAATGGATGTTCCACAACACATTTTCGCCATGCTAACAAACCCAAGTTTCGTGCAAATGTTGGCAGAAAAAATTGGAAACATCCGATCTCCATCAACGAGTGTGATATCAGATCTACCTACAGAGAAAGTAAACCTACCAGCTTTCATAATACCACATTTTGAAAGTGGTGATAAACTAAAAGGACATTCAAATTTCCGCTCCTGGAAGCAAAGAGTAGAACGAGACATGCGAGCTCTAGGACGTTCGCAATTCCTACATTTTGATTTAGGCGGACCAGAATGTACAATGACTATCGAAGAGAAAAATATGTATAACGCTCAAGTGCTGCAATATCTAGAGGCGTCACTGCAGCATGCCCTAGAACCGTGATAGAAAATCAAGAGTCGGCAGCGGAAGCTTTCCAAAAACTAGTTCAAATGTTTGGGAAAAACGATGTGCAGAAGATGGTGGAAGTTTTGGACAACTTCGGGAAAACGGTGTTCTACCCAAAAATGAACCCGGTAAATTTCGTCTCCCAATTCGAGAAGGGGGTGCAGGACTTCAAGGAGCTAGGATGCCCTCTGGAACCAAAAATAGTGGTGGGCTATTTTCTACACAAGGTGAAGGATGCAAGAGGGTTCATGGCGTTCTTTACAACGATGGCGACCCTACCGGAAGAAACTAGGACGTATGAGTTTGTGAAAAATGCCTTTTTAGAGGTGGCAAATAGTCAGTATTACAGAGAGGTCGAAAACAGTATGTATGAAAATGATTTTAATGATTGTTCTGATATTTGTTTTGAATGTTTTGATATACCAGGTAAAAATCTCAACACTGAGATCAATGAAGTACACACCGTATGTTCATCTTGTATTGACTATCCAATTGGAGAATTTATCGTTACTAATCCTCATTCCATTTCAGTACTCTGCATTAAATGTGGAAAGAATGATGATAATAATATATGTGATTTCTGTTTAGAGAGTAGATCAGATAGATCACTCAAGGAGGCCAATTCCAATAAAGAAAAATTCCCTTCAAAGCGAACTCCTTATTTTAAGGATAAAAGAGCAGAAAACAGCCCATACACAGTGGACCAATTAGAAAGAATCAAGCAAATGACACCAGCTGAGAAGCGTGATTCAAGTTGCAGAAAGTGTGGTTTGTTGTTCCATAAGGCTAACACATGCACGAACTCAGAGAGATTCTGTTATTTCTGCCATAAGAAGGGTCATGAAAAAAAGGACTGCAGAAGAATGAAAGAAAATAAATCTAGTAAGTCACTGTTTGATTTGAGCAATTTTGGTATGTTTGCAACATTTCTGGTTGATTCTGGTGCATCTCACCATGTAGTGAATGTACAAAATATTCTGTTGAACTATCAGGCTTATAAAGAGCCCATATCTGTTGTGCTGGCATCGGAAACTGAGTGCATTATGTCAATGGGTCAGGGAACTCTTCCATTACTTGTACAGTTTGGAAAAAGTTCGCACATTGTACATCTAGCTAATGTTCAGTATGTCCCAGTAGTAAGGGATAATATTCTCAGTGTCCGTGCATTTAACGTTCAGTTTGGGACAAGTCTTGTGCTAAATGCTAATAATGGGTTTATTTTATCTAGAAAATTAAGAAGAAAAATCTCCCTGCTTTATGTATCGGATGGCGTGTATAGACTATCGGCTAGAGTGAATTCTGAGGCTACAAATAAAATCTGCGAAGAAGTAAATGTAGATAAGAAGAAGTTAATAAATAAAAAGTTTAATTTGAAAGAAAATTCTTTGTGTGAAATGAAACTCTCGGTTATCAAAACCAATAAAATAGATAGTAATACTAGGAGGGAAGCTCGAAAATTACGTAAAAGATTAACTCGTAATCAATTGAAACAGTTGGCTCAAGAAGGTAGTATGTGGCATCGTAGAATGGGTCATATATCATCCTCTTATTTAGGAAAATTACCTAATGTTGTTCAAGGAGTTAAAGAACTCACATATAATCTAAGTACTGGTAATTGTACAATTTGTTCGAAAGCAAAGATGACCAAAAAAACATGTGCAAAAGAAAGAGATCGAGCCACCAGAGCTTGTGAAATTCTTCATTCTGATCTGTTAGTTATCAATCCGCCAACACATTTCACTAAGAAAAAGTATGTTTTAGTTGTTCTTGATGATTATTCAAGATATGCACAAATTTTCCTGTTGAAACAAAAATCTGAAACTTTCAAATTTTTAAAGAAAGCATTGAACGTTCTTCAGTCATTATTTCCTAATCCCGGTCAATTCAGTAAGTTACGTTGTGACAATGGAACAGAGTTCATCAGCGAATCGTGTCAACAAGTTCTCGATCAGTTTGGTATTCAAATTCAGTTAGCAGAACCTTATCAACACGAACATAATGGAACTGCTGAAAGGTTTAATAGAACACTCCAAGAAAGAGCTAGAGCCTTGTTATTTGAATCAGGCTTTCCAATTACTTTCTGGGGTTTTGCATTTTTGACCGCTTGCTATCTATACAATCGTACGCCTCATTCATCAGTAGATTTTCTGACTCCATATGAAAAACTCTATGGAAAACAAGCCGATCTGCAAAATATAAGAATTTTTGGCTCACAGGCCGAAGTTAAGAACGAAAATGTTCCAAAAGGCAGAAAGTTGAACGCAAGATCTAGCACAATGTATTTAGTAGGGTATACCGATACTGGCTATCTGTTGTATGATCCTAAAACCTGTAAAACGATTACATCCTGTAATGTTTTAATAAATGAAAAGTTGACCTACAAGTCATGTGAATCAAAGTTATCAGTCTCTAGTGATGAATTTATAGTTTCATCCGAATCTGTTGAGTCCAGTGAAGACATTTCTGTAACGCCCTCTGTTGGCAATTCTGTTGCGTCCATAACGGACATATCTGTTGAGTCACCTGTTGACAATTCTGTTTTATCAGTTGCAAACAAACCTATTGAAATGAAATCAGTTAATGAAAAGTCTGGTTCTGTAAGAACTGGAAGTCCAGTACAGAGTAGCTCAAATAATTCTGTTAATAAAGCAAGTGCTACAAATATGTTAGAAAATGTTTCAGTTAACTCTCAGATAAACAATGAGATAGAATATGAAGAAATATCCCAGTTAGATGATTTTGATGGTGATGAAACCAATGGCCGTGATATACCACAAATTTCAGTTAATGCTACAATTTTAAATGCATTTGGTTTTGTATATGATACAAAAATATACGAAACAAGCAAAACACCTCAAACGTATCTGGAAGCAACAACATGTTCAGAAAGCAGTAAGTGGATAACAGCAATTCAGTCAGAACTTGAAGCGATAAACCAACATAACGTTTGGGAAATCGTGGAAAGAAAACAAGGTATGAAAAGTATTCCTCTAAAATGGGTATTTACAACGAAAGACAATGGTGTATGTAAGGCTCGTTTAGTTGTTGTAGGATGCAAAGATACTGAAAAGTATACTTCTGAGGAAACTGCATCTCCTACACCAGCTCTATCAATTGTTAAACTTTTGTTTGCATTATCAGTTTCTAGGAAATGGCATATTGAACAGTTGGATATCAAAACAGCATTTCTGCATGGAGAAATTGATAGACCAAAATATGTGAGTGTACCTGAAGGAATCAATCTTGACAAAACAAAGGTAATATTGAAGTTACGAAAAGCTCTCTATGGATTATCTATAGCACCAAAATGTTGGTTTATGACACTTGATAAATTTCTGAAGGATTCTAATTTTGAATCAAATTTACGTGAACCATGTTTATATAAGAAAGAAGAAGATGGTAAGATCATTTTGATTTTAGTATATGTTGACGATCTATTAATTACGGGTAGTTGTGGAAAACTTATTCAAGAAAATGTGAATTTGTTGAAGTCACGTTTTAATGTCAAACAGTTTGGCTTTCCAACTAAGTTCCTTGGTTTGGAAATCACTAGATCAGAAAATCAGTTGTTTCTTCATCAAACCCAGTTTGTGAAGGAAATGTTAAAGGAATTTCGAATGGAAAACTCAAATTCAGTTGATACTCCATTAGTTCCTCAAGGAAATCATAAAGTTCCAGAAGTTACTAATGAAGCAGATTTTCCGTACAAGAAAGCCATAGGCTCTCTGTTGTATTTATGTTTATTTACAAGACCTGATATATCTTTTGCTGTAGGTTACTTGGCTCGATTCCAAGCTAATCCACAACAGTATCATTGGACATTAGTAAAAAGAGTTTTCAGATATTTGAAAGGTACAAGTCAGTTGGGTCTAAAATATACTGTAGGCTCTCCAATTTTATCATGTTATTGTGATGCAGATTTTGCAGGTGATAAGAACAGTCAAAAGTCAACTACAGGCTTTGTGATTTATGCATTTGGTAATCCTGTTTTATGGTGCTCGAAACTCCAATCGACATTGGCACAAAGTTCAGCAGAAGCTGAATTCATTGCACTTACTCATGCTACTAATGAAATTCTATTTTTAGCACAATTATTAGAAGAAACTGTTGGTCTCAGAGCATTTCCTGTTAATATATATGAAGACAATGAAGCAGCAAGACAAAACTGTCTAGCTAGCACAAGTAAAAGTCGCCTGAAGTATATTGAGCGTAAATATTTATTGATACGGGAACATGTAAGGAACAAGAAAATTAATATTGTGAAGATCAATACCAATGATCAGATTGCTGACATTCTCACTAAACCGCTGAGTGCAGCGAAGCTCAGTAAGTTTCGAGAACACCTTGTATTCTATGAGGTTTGATTTTCAGTTAAAAAAAATAATGGTTAAATCATATGGTAAGAAAATGAGAAAAGTCTACGACTAAACTCAAAACATTCTGTGTTTGATCAAACATTTATTCATTCAGCTTTATGATGATGATGATGTTTATTTATTTTTTTTTTCAGTAATTACCTATAGGCACTCTATCTGAATAGTATTGTTAAGGATCTTTGATCTTAAACATACTTTGAAAGTAAATTCTGTTGTTTATCTCAGTATCATAAAAGGATTTTCGATCCCCTAAGTACTTTGATAATATTATGTCTGTTGAGTATTCATCGGTATATTGTGGAAAGGTTCTTAGTTCCTGGAAACATAATTTGATGATACTTGAATATGTTGTGTATTTGTTGGAGTTATATTGGAAGGGTCTCCGGTCCCTGGAAATATACTTTAATAGATATACATGTTGAAGTGTTTATTTGAGTCATGTAGGAAGGGTCTCCGGTCCCTGGATACATACTTTGGTAAATACTAGTGTCTTGATTTGGAAGGGTCTCCGGTCCCTGGAAATGATAGATGCGAAAACAAAATTCTGACCACATGTAGTGTGTGTAAAGAATTAATCAAGTTAGTACAATATGATGAAACATTCTATGTACGTCATGTTGATCTGTTGTATGTATATGTTGATCAGATATGTGATATGTATGCTATGTCATATGTATCTGTTGATCAGTTATAAGTTTCAGTTGATATGATGGTATAATATCATTTGTGGGAAGGGTCTCCGGTCCCTGGACACGATGTATTGATACCATACACAAAATATAAGGACAGTTGGTTCGCTATAAGGAACCCTATTGCATTATCTGTCAGAAACAGCTCTATACGGTTCCACTGACAATTCTGTTGTAGGTTTAAGGCTTGATTTATATAACTTCAACCAAAATATTATTTATTATTGTACACTTTATATATTTTCTCACTCCATTTAAGTCAGTTGGTTGGAACTTTTCTGTTTATGTATGTTATGTATGATTAGTTGTCAGGTCCTCAGTTTGGGAGGGGGTGTTGAAGTAAGAACTGCTGGCCAAAGTAAATTTGGGACCAGTCCACTTCTATAAAACAACCTGATGACAACTAATGTATTATGTTTGGCCTTGTGCGCATGCGCAACAAAAGCATGCTCAGGTACTAGTTTCTGTAGACGCCAATTCTGTCAGGTCGTGTGATAGATAACGGGGTCCTAGAAGTAGTAGTTGAGTATTGCTATTCCTTGATTGTGTATTGATTTATTGTAAAGTGTGAACTGTTTTAAATATCCATATAATAGACTTTGTTAAAATCTGTGCACAAGCCATATTAATATCCACCCTCACACGTAAAGCCCTTAAAAGCATGCACCCAGAATAATCCTAAAACAGTACCTGCTCAAGAGCGGGGACAGCTTTCGGACTGTTCTCGGACTATCCCAGGATTATTCGTAAAAACCCGAACGCAAAACAAGTCAGTCCTGAAACAGTCCCCAAAAAACCCGAACGCTAACTATCGCGAACAAATTTACTGCGCAAACTCCTGACAGTCCTAGAACAGTAATTGTGTGAACCCGAATAGAGCTTTTGAGAACAGTCCTAGGATCGTTCTAAAACTGCGCCGAACACATGCGCACTCATTTCGATACCTAGGACCGTTCTAGGACTGGTTCAAGTTTTGAAAAACTCGAATGCATCAAACGATCCAAATATGAGAAACAGAAAATAAAAGCATTTCAGTTTTCACCACGCGAAATATATCTTGTCAACGATATCTTCATTGAAGATAATCGATGGCATCAAGATTCCGGCCAACAACCATCTCGTAAAGCCCTTAAAAGCATGCACCCAGAATAATCCTAAAACAGTACCTGCCCAAGAGCGGGGACAGCTTTCGGACTGTTCTCGGACTATCCCAGGATTATTCGTAAATACCCGAACGCAAAACAAGTCAGTCCTGAACAGTCCCCAAAAAACCCGAACGCTAACTATCGCGAACAAATTTACTGCGCAAACTCCTGACAGTCCTAGAACAGTAATTGTGTGAACCCGAATAGAGCTTATGCTGTTTGGTACTTCTATGTATTCGATTCATTTTCCACAGTGGCGCTAGTATCGAAAACTTATGAAATGAGTATTGGCGATTCCTAATAACTAGGCGGCACCTGGCGGATAAATATTGAACCTAGAAAACAAGTGATAAAAACAAATTTTACACGTAGATATTGATAGAATCAAGAATATTTTTTCTTCTTTTAATATATTTGTCGTGATTTTTTTTCCTGAATTGCAGAATTGACATTGGAAAATAATGGTAAAGGTATTTATATCAGTGACATTCAGTTTAAGTGATATTGAGAGTTTTTCAAGTTTTAGATTGAGAGATATCTTTGGACTATGTGAATATGAAAAATTATGGAAAAGAGTGGTAGAGTACTATTACCAAGGGTGTATAACCCTAATTGTTGTGTTCTTATTTGCTCCTCAAGGAAAAACAGCAATAGGAATATACATTTCCATCAATTTACTAAGGAAGGTTATATTAGTCGAGGACTGAAAAAAACGTTTCTTTGTAGAAATTACGCAATGGAAGAACATGTTACGTTTAATAAGATATTTTGTTTGCTTCATTCTGATATTGTTGCTACAGTTAAATGATTTTTTAAAATATTTTTAATGATTCTTTCATCTTTCCAGGTCAACATTACAGCGTATGATATGAAGGCTCCCTGACTGAAGGCATTGTATAATATATGTTTCTTTATACAATGCTGAAGACTACTGCTGTTTCTTCCCAAAATCTACAGAGATTCAACAGAAAAAAGAAATTAATAGGCTTGCCATGGCTCAGCGCAAATTGAGGATGGAAAGACAAAATTCACTTAGGGAAAAACATTTAATTCTTAACCAAAAGTGAGGCCATTCATTGATTCCCATGATTTCGGAGATATATTTAGATAAAAGACAACTTACGCTGACTTGTAAAGAATGAGTACTTTTTTTGTCTATATTTGTCAGCATTTTGTTTTAGTTCACTTTGGCTTTGCAATTACATTGTTCCCGAGTTTCTGGTATCGATATTTCTATCTTATATTATATTTATAGGTAAATGTGAGTAGAATATCAAATTTTCCCATGTAAATGAATATTCAATTCACATTTCATCGTTATCTTCATATTGTGTGATGAAAAATTTGTACAATTTCCCTGTTGCTTAAACGCAAATAAAGACTAGAAAGAATTTCAGAATCTTTTATTCATTTTCACAAATAACATGCAATAAATGATCAAAATAATAAAATAAAATCTTGTCAATTATATTTAGTATGAAATTTTCATTGAACAGAACACCTTAAAAAATGATTAGTAAAAACTGGAATAAACAATGAAGTCGTAGGATTCCAAATTCAAGACTTATTCCTAGTTGAACCTGTGCGTAGTATGAATAATTCTGCTTCAATTGAATACCACTTGGAAGTAGTGGCATTTATTGACGAATTATGTAGAAAAAGCAAACAAATACATCGAGGCATCGAGAACGTAGCCTCTTGTATTGTCGAATTGTGGAGAGAAGAAAGAATAAAGTTAATAATAAATCAATTTTTTTTTATTTTGTTCTACTACCCTTTAATAAACCCAATATTTTGTAATACATATTCATTTGATCGTAATAATTGTTCTTGCTAGTAATTTGAAAATCTGTGCATCATTCATGGCAAAAACGAATTGGTTCACCTCAATTCACTTCACTCAATGTCCATAAACACACACCACCACCTCAAAAAGTCTTTCAATCACTCCAATAAATAAAAATGCAGTCATTTCCTTCACAAATTAATTAAATTATTTAAATATCCAGTTGTCATTCGAAAATTTCAAAACAAATCGCCTAGCGCCACCCAGGCTGGTGGCGAAATAACGAACCTAGAATATGAGTAATTGTTTACATCTCGCAGCGCCCACAACGGTAGCTGGAATTGCCAATAGGCCTATTTATACAGTTTACGAAAGCTCAAAGTTTTTAGAGGGCGCGACCAACCCTTGGATCACGTAGTAACGTTTTACGACAATGGTCACAGAATATCTATCCTTGGATATTCTGTGCAATGGTGTTAACCATAGATATTATGTCGATGGTGATAGCAGAGAATATTATAATAAGACAATTGACGTATTATAGAGGTCTATGAATATGACTAATAATGATGGTTATGTTATTAGAATGAAGTTTCGGAAGAAATATATCTTAATTTCTTTACAACTTCGTTTAATCTGTTATCTGGCATAATACACAGCTTCTTCAACTTATATCCTTTGAATTCATGAACTCAAGAGTTTCGTTCAACAAGAAATATGAATTTTGATCGAGTAGGACAGTATGTCCTGGACAAAGGAACAACAATTTCTCTCGAGAATTCGTAAGTATGATTTCCTTTCACATCGTGTGATTACTTGAATTCAGTGATTGAGCTTCATTGTTGAAATGTTCGGATCGTTTTTTGAAGGTCTATGTATGAATGTTTAGCTAAGGAAAAGAATCAGAAATATTGAACATACTGACTAAACTCGATCTTTATTTCAGTGCTCCAGCTTTGGGGGACACAGAGATGTGTGAAATCAACAAGGTCAAGATAGAAAATGTTGAGGTGGTCGAACAGTTCATCGATGACCAACAAGTTCATGACAGAGACGCTTTCCTGGTGAAAATGGAGTGTTACGATAACCTCAACAATTCATCCCTACAGCTCACTGAAGAAAAACCTCTCAAAACTGAAGGAGCTTGTATAGATGTATTCAAGGAATTTATTCATCATACGAACGATCTTGAAACTTCGAAGAAACATCAGTGCTATATATGTGATTACTCTGCAAATTTCCCCAGTGATCTTAAAAGACATACCGATTCGGTCCATTCAAAATTGAAACCACACAAGTGCGATATGTGCGATCATACATTTTATTGGAAATCTAATCTTAAAAGACACATAGAATCGGTTCATTTGAATTTGAAAAAGCATTGGTGCCATTTCTGCGATTACTCCTCGAATCAAAAACCCCATCTGAAAGCGCACATCGATTCAGTTCATTCGAAATTGAGGCGACATACGTGCGACTTGTGTGAGCGTGCATTTTATCTGAAAGCTAATCTCAGAAGACATACGGAATCTGTTCATGCGAAATTGAAAAAACATAGGTGCCATTTGTGCGATTTCTCCTCAAACCGAAAAATTCATTTAAAAGCTCACGTCGATTCGGTTCATTCGAAAATGAGGCGACATAAGTGTCATTTGTGTGAGCATACATTTCATCGGAAATTTGAAGTCAAAATACATATAGAGTCGGTCCATTTGAATTTGAGGCAGTATAAGTGCCATTTGTGTGACTTCGCCTCAAACCAAAATTCTTATCTTAAAACGCACATAAATGCAGTTCATTTAAGTCCAAGCATTAAAAGTGTCACTTGAACATATAAAAACAATTCGTTTAAATTAAAGGGAAAATAATTGTTTATGCTTTCCATTTCAACTCATATTGTGTCAAGCTCTTTATTTTTTCAAGCTTAGGATAATTTCCGCATATTCTTACTTCTGGAGAATTTCTTTTTTGTCATAGTAAGGAAATTTGAATTTTCAGTAATGAAATTGTTACATGTTCTGTTAATTATTCTTTCAAAAGCATTAAAAATTACAAATTATTTTTTCTGCATTCTTGAGAATTTTTTACGTTGGCTTTAAACCAATTGTGGCTCTTGCATTACAGATGATAATTCAAGAACTTAACTCGTCTAAACTATAGAAAATATTTTCTTGATAACAGAGATTTTCAAATATTTAACTTGACCGCTGATTATTTTTCAGTAAAAAACACATTCGTAATGAGATTGAAAATAGAAGACAAAATCGTTTTTCCGAAAAATATTCATTTTGGGATAAAAGTCTTGGACGTTGTGATTCCTGATGCGAGTGCGTCAACTAGCGATCGGGAAAGTGTGAGTAATAACGACCACAGCTCAACACAGAGATCGGCAGTTACAAAAATCCGTACTACATGAAGTACAACGAAACAACATAAGAATAAGGTTACACTGAAGAATGTAAACAGAGCAATTCAAGAGGCCAAGGATAAACAACTAATGCAAAAGTACATAGATGTGGAAAAAGACGTTCCATGCGAGAAATCTGAAGAAGACAATTCGGAGGAAGAGATCGAGAAGACAGACAATACTTTTAAAGTATCGATCAAAGAGAATGAGTATGAAAAAGTTTTTGTCAGTGCCAACTGGCCTAATAAAGCGAGCGTCTATCGTTTTTTTCAGCCTCGAGCTTCTTTTTTAAACCCAACTCAAACTATTGCGTAACTAAATCATCCGTAGACATCTCAAGTGACAAAGTGAATGATATCATAATAATTCATCAAAATATGCAATGTATCGGTAATAAAATACTGATGCTTGACGATGTATTCTCTGAAGTATACTCTGACGTTTTACTCGTTAGTGAACATTGGCAGGAAAAAGCCAATATCAATATATTAAAATTAAGAAACTTCGCTCTTTGTGTAAGTTATTGTAGGGAAATAAGGAAACATGGTGGTGTTGCGATTTATAAACGCAATAACTGCATACATGACATTTCTGTTGTGAATATTAAAGATTTAAATGTTGAAGGCATTTTTTAATGTTGTTGTATTTCTATTCCAAACAAACGTCTAACAATTTCTGCTTGTTACAGACCTCCAACAGGAGATTTTGAGAATTTTTTGGAAATTTTCAATGAATTTCTTGACTTCTTATCCAAAAAGTCAGGTAGAATAATTATTGGAGGAGATTTCAATATAGATCTTATGGTTTGTGGCACAGCCTCCTAAAGTCTGTGTTTGTGGTGACGGTTCAACGTTGTTTGAAGATTCTATTGCATGCTTCAATTTTAAATCGGTGATCTCATCGTCAACTAGAGTCACCTAAACAACGAAAACATGCATAGACAATTTTCTAGTTACTTTTGAAGATGATTTTACAACTGATGTAAAGGATTTGTTCACTTCGGACCACTGTGCCATTTCAATAAATGTAAAATTGAGTAATTTAAAAAAAATATATCACCAGTGTTCTCTTGAATCCCATTGTCTTCAGATACTTTATCTGCATTTTCAAATCTCACAGGTTGCATTTTGAATAGCACATGCACAGCAGATTGTTGCTCTCTACTCAAAGCAGACAATATTGCAGCTTTTTTTTTTCTTTGATTTACAGACCACTTTCAAAATCATGGGAATGAGTACACTACACTGAGTTGTTAATTAATAAATTATATGTTGATCCTTAAGACTATTATTTCTGGATTCTCTCCTCAATTTACGTTGGGCCATACAAGCCCTATTCATTTTTTCTGGATATTGACTACGTCGCAAGTTTTGAGAAGTCACAGCAGTAGCTTTAAGCTCAAGAGTTTTCATTAGCTGAAATTTTGAACCTAAAAAGATATATAAACTATTATGAAATATTCACAAAATTCTTTACAACAGACCTATGGCAAGATTATCGCTCTGAAAATAAAGAGAGAAAACGAACATTTTTCCCATCTTCAATCTTCTCACCCAAACTTCTCTTTTTTTCATATATCAAGGGCATTATAATTCATTCACTCATAATGAAAATATGATTCCACAAGCCAATATTATTCAAATGAATCTTTTTATTTCTTCTCAGCTTCAAGATAGCTTTTAATCTGAAATTTAACAGATGAATTTGAGAATAATCTCATGTTATAATTCTCGTACCTTTCGATCATTGCTCAGCATCAATTCTACTATTCGGAAAACCTAATAATTTCACCAATCCACGTATATTAAACGAAAATATCACTAATTTACATTACAAACCATGTATTTCTTATCGGATTACTTGTTTTCTTAGGGCGATATTTCGCCGCTAGAGGGAGTTTAGATTTTTGGATTCGCCAATACCAAAATCAATATATTATACTCATTTTTATATTGATAGTGCTTGATGTACAAAGTGAATTTTTCTGTTTTCCTTTTGAGAGAAAGAAAATGATGTCTAATAGCAGCCTCAGAGCGCCAGGGGGCGTCTGAGTCTGGTTATTTGGAGAATGAATTTATGGCCACAGAACATTAATATATATGGTTTTTCAGTATTCTGTGCAAGCCAAATAACCATAGAAAAATATTTCTGACAGAATATAATTGACAGATGCACAGATGGCACGTGCATTTGCATTTGATTACAGTGACTTTATTCCCAATAATAAATATAATAATAAATAAATATTAATAACAGCCTGTGGAGAAAAAAAAGTTTATTTCAGTTTTTTTGTCCAGATACTACGTCGTTTATCGGGAAGTATGAATTTTGTAGAAATTCGACAGGAGATCCTAAAGGAAAATCCAACAATTTCTGCATACGAGTCGTGAGTATTATCACTCATATTTAAAGTTTCATTGAGATCAACGTTACGTGCTTTTGTTAAGGAAGGGAATAAAGCTATTTGAATGGTTCCACAATGAAATAGATACCAACTTAAGTTAAATCAAGTAGATTTGACCATAAGGGAAAGAAGTCTGTTGGACTAGTTTTATCCACAAACCAATCAAGGAGGTTTCATTCCAATGCAATCTGAGGTTTATTCTCACCATTATGTAGTTTAGAATTGGGACACACCGTTATGTTTGCTATATATCACAGTTACACTAGTCGAGTTTCAAAATTTACATCCTCATTTTCATCGATAATGTAAAAAATTCTAGGTCAGGATGAATTCTTAAGTTCTTCACCATGCAACACGTTCTGGAAGACGACTCAAATTTGAACAAATCAATCAAAATCGAGGGAATAAACAAAACCAAACAGACACATTTCCGAAATCAGGAATGCAGTATCTTGTAATCGTTGAAAGTTTTGATCAACAATATTTCAAAGTTCCAGTGGACGTCTGATAGTATAGATGACGCCCAAGTTTCTGTAGTCTCTTCGTTTCTAATCTCCCTTCACTATATTCCTTGGTTACAGAATTTTATTTAGTTATTCAGGAAACAATTCAGATAGTGAAGTTGTCAGAAATAAGTCACTCTTTCTTTTCGTCGATATAACTGGCCCCGAACTGAACAGTTCTCATTTCTGATTTAATAGAATCTTGCAGTACCCAGAGCCTAAATATTCTCTTTATTTCAGTGTTCAAGTTATAAAAAATGAAGAAACATGTGATGAAGACAAGGTCAAGATTGAAGTTTTGGACATCGCTGAACAATTCATCGAAGGAGATAAAGTTCATGACAGAAATGCATTAATCGAGAATTTTGGACATCTAGAAGGAAACATAGTAAAGATGGAAAGTTATGATAAACACAGTGATCTATTTGAACAAATTAATGATAAAACCGATCCTTTGTCCTCCAACCAGCAGCATGAAGATGTTGAAGACGACAAAATGAATGCTTGTTCGATAAAGGAGGAGTACAACTTCGCTGAACATATTTCAAATCGAAATCTAGAAGAAAAAATAGTAAAAATGGAAAGTTACGATAACCACACTGTTCCCTCGTCTTTTGATGAGCAAATACATTATAAAAACGAAGATGGTGTGAAGAACAAACATATTTCCGAAGAATCCAACGATAGAAACAATATCGAAGAATACAAGTGTAGTTTGTGTGAGTTTGCCTCAAAAAGCAAATTCCATTTCAAAATGCACGTGGATTCTGTCCATCCAAGCTCAAAGCAACTTAACTGTCACTCTTGCAATCTCGTTTTCAGAACGAAATATCAGCTCAGAGCTCACATAGATTCGGTCCATCGGAATCTGAAGCGACACAAGTGTCATCTGTGTGAGTACACTGCAATCCATAGATTCCTCATCAAAAAACACATCGATGCGGTACATTTGAAGTTCCTGGAGCACAAGTGTCATCTGTGCGAACTCGCTTTTAGCAGAAAGGATTATCTGGCCTCCCACATCGACTCTGTACATTTGAATTTGAAGCAACACAAGTGCCACTTGTGTGACTATGCCTCGAATAGAAAGCTTTGCCTCAAAGTGCACATAGAGAACGTTCACTTGTGCTTGAAGCAACATAAGTGTCACTTGTGTGAGTACGCTACGAATGTCAAAGCAAAGATTAAAACCCATGTGGATTCCGTCCATTTAAATTTGAAGAAATACAAGTGTCACTTGTGCGAACATGCTTCGAACCGGAAAGATCATCTGCAAATGCACATTGCGTCTGTTCATTTAAATTTGAAAGTGCATAAGTGTCACTTGTGTGATTTTGCTTCGAATAGAAAAGGGCATCTTAAAATGCATATAGATTCGGTTCATCCAAATTAAAAACCTCCTCAGTTGCGTTCAGGAACTGACTCGGAGTAAACTATGCAAACTGCTTTTTAATGAATCATTCAGAAACCTACCCAGGAGATATGGTGATTTGGTTCAATTAAATCCGAAGGAACATCAGTGATGAAAATGAAAAATAAAAATTGAGCATTATGGGAAGTAGTAAAATCCATTGAAGCAAATAAGTCAGAAGAAGAATTGCCTATTAAGAAAAATCCTGTGCAAACTGTAAATGAATTGAACAAACATTTCATAGACATCGCCTCAAATTTAACTTTCAACATAAAAATGAACAATGCTTATTCAAGTCAGGAAGAACTAATAAAATCCAAGTATCTTAAACCAATAACCGGACAAAAATTAAGGGATATTGTGAAATGCATGAAAAATAAAGAAACACAGGGTGTAGATGGTATTTTGAATAAGTTAGTATAACAAACCTTTGATGAAATTGAGGAACCTTTAGAAAACATAGTTAATAAATCTTTGAAACATGGAATATTCCTGAATAAATTGAAAACGGCAATAATTAAACTGATTTACAAAAAAGGAGACCAAATGAGCATTTCACCATCTTCTCCCAAAATATTTGAGATGGCTTTCTATAAACAGCTGATGAACTTCATGCTGGATAACCATGTAATATCCAAAAATCAGAATGGTCATCTGAAGAAAAGATCAACACAAACAGCAGTATACCAGTTTATCGAAAAAATATTTCTGGACTTATCCAAGGCTCACGACTGCATTCACGCAGAAAAACTCCTAGAAAAACTGGAAAGATGCGGAATTAGAGGAGAATCTCTGGAATGGGTTGAATCATATTTTGGGAAAAGAACGCAAAATGTTGAGATACAAGCAAATGGAGAAACATTCAGATCAAAACAGCTGCTCATTAAGGTTGGAATTGCGCAGGGCAGTTTTGCAGGGTCAATTTTCGTCATCATATATGAGCGAGTTTAGAGAAGAATTAGATGAAGTGAACTACAAAGGGGCAGTGGTAAATTATGCAGACGATACCAGAATTTCAAATATTGCAAAGTAATGGCCGGAATTAAAAAAATTGCTTCAGAAGTACCACCAAGTACTGTATTGGTTCAGCAGTAATAATCTAATATTAAATAAAGAAAAGACCAATGTTTTAATGTTTCACCACATGAAGTCACATATAGAGAACCCAAGTAGCATAAAATTGAATGATCAAGCATACAGAGTTGATAACTGTAAAGTTTCTTGGAGTCTACATTGACTCTGAATTAAATTGGAAATACAAAATTAATTATGTTGCAAGGAGAGTTTAATCGGCAGTTTATTGGTTGAGTAGTTGAGTAAGGAAGACTCTTTTCATACCAGTTAATTGGTTGTATCTTGTTCCCAAATACTACAAAACACATTGAATGTTACTTATTATGCTACAAAGGAATCCAGATAAAGATTCGGAATAATATTTTCTGGATCAGGAAATATGTCTTTTCAATCTTCAAGAAAAATAAAATTTTATCAGTATGACACAGAATAATATGATTGGAAATATTTCCTAGATCCAGGATATTCTGCAGAATTCGTAGATGAATGCTACTACCTCCAAGTGGTATCCAATTGAAGCAGAATCATTCGTGCTACACACAGCTTCAACTATAGATATGAATCTGTTGAATTTGGAAACCTACGACTTCATTGTTTATTAAAGTTTTTCCAAATCATTTTTGAAAGTGAGTGTTTTGTTTCATGAAGATTGCAAACGAAATTTGATTGAGAACATTTCATTTAATCGTATGTTGCACTTGTGAAAATGAATAAAGGATGCTAAAATTTTTTCTAATCTTTATTTGTGTTCAAGCGGTTTTAATATGGTGATTGTACTTATTTTTCATCACACAAGATTAAGATAACAATCGAATATAGATAGAATATTCGTTTACATTGGAAAAGTTTATAGTCTGTGCTTCCAACATTCCTCTATATGTATAATCGGTAAACATCAAAGCCAGAGATGATACCATAAACTCAGGAGAGATGTATATAATTGCAAAGTCAAAGTGAAACGACTCAAACAATATACTGACATGAATATAGAACAAACCTTTGAAAATTTATACAATACTTAAATATCCTTCGAACGAGGTGTTTGCAAATTCAGTCAACAAGTTCAATTCTTCCTCATTTTCAATTGCATCATCACTGTTCACTTGAATCCTGTTGTCTTCAGATATCAGACATTACTGCAGCATTTTTTTCTTCGATTTTCACACCACTTTTAAAATCATGGAAATGAAGACTTGAGTTGTGGATTATCCCTAAAAGTATTCTTGGATTCAATTATCAATTTAGGTTAAGCCATACAAGCCGTATTAATTTCTTTTGGATATTGACTACATGTCAAGTTTTGAAAAAAAAAAAACAGCAGTAGCTTTTAGCCTAGGAGCTTTCATTTGCTGAAATGTTGAACCTGAAAAGATGGATAAAGGATTATAAAATATTCACAAACTTCATTTACAACAGATCTATGGTTAGTTAATCACCCTATTGAAAATTGAGGGAGCACAAACATTTTTGAGAAACATTTTTCCCATCCTGAATTTTCTCACCCAAGCCTCTTTATTCTTCAATTTTTTCTAATGTAGGTATCAAGGCAATAGTAATTTGGAGTTTCCCATACAATTAAAGTGGGTCCAGAATGTTGCAGCGATTCAGGGAGACAGGTATGAATGTCCGAAGACCAGGACAGGGTAGACCACGGGTAACAACTGCCATTTAAGAACGTAACTTCTTCGTTGAGACATCGGTTTGCAACCGCTCGCCTCCTTCAAAATCAGCTTGAGCAAACTCATGGGGTGCAAATTAGCACTCGGACAATAAGAAATCGCCTCAGAGAATATGATTCAAGGCCTCGTGTCGCGGCAAGAGTCCCAGCTTTTACCCCTGTCCATCAAAGGGCGCGTTTGGATTTTGCGAGAGAGCATATCCATTGGGAAGAGGCCGATTTTGAAAGAGTTCTCTTCACAGATGAATCTAGATTCTGCCTCTACCATTGTTATCGACGTTCCCTTGTATACAGACGTCCACATGAAAGATATGCTCAGTGTAATTTCCTGAATACTACTGGTTTCGGGGGAGGATCGATTATGGTATGGGGTGGAATATCTTTGACTGCTCTCACGGACCTAATGGTCGTTGATAATGGAGCTATGAATGCTGATAAGTATATAAGGAACATTCTTGAAGAGCATGTAGTGCCATTTGACTCATACATTGGTGAAAATTTCATTTTTATGGACGATAATGCCAGACCTCATCGTGCGCGCATCGTTCAGGAGTACCTTGAAGAGGTTGAAGTCTCTTGAATGGAATGGCCAGCAAGAAGTCCAGATCTCAATCCGATTAAGCAGGTTTGGGACAACCTCAATAGAAGGCTAAGAAGTTCAGAATATTATCCAGCTACTCTTAATGACTTAGGAATCGAACTCGGAGAAATCTGAGAAGGATTAGATCAAAACATTTAAAGGTCACTCATTTTGAGTAAGAATCGTCATTGCCGAGCTGTAATTAACGCAAGGGGTGGAAATACCAAGTATTAAATCACTTCTCAGCATTTCAGTATTTTGAAAATTGTTCATTTCTCTTCTTTCACATAAGATTCGGTGAAATCCTGAATTTTTCTTCCATTTAATGTGTCTTGTTTCGTTCAAAACCTTCCCGAGAGAACATAAAAAATAAGTTATAAAGTCAATGTAGAGTTAACTTTCCTTAAAATTGAGATTTTCAGAATGTGCGTTAATTTTTTTGCGCAGTGTATATGTAAACTGTATAACACTCGTATAAATGCCTTTCGATAATTTTTAAACATCAATTCTTCTATTCAGAAAACCTAACAATTTCACAAATCTACGTATTTTAAAAGAAAATATCACTAATTTACATAGAATTGATAACTTACTTGGTAAATCTCTACTAATTTACAAACCATGCTTATGTATTTCTTATGGGATTATTCCAAACTATACTTGTTTTTTTAGGGCAATATTTCGCCGCTTGGGAGTTTAAATTTTTGAATGTGCCAATACAGGACTGCCTCATATTTCCACATAAAAACAAGGAACTTTTTGGAGGCCACATCAACGAAAAATAAGTCAAAACACTGCATATGAAACCTCTGTTATACATACCCAAAGGTTGCTTTAACTCAGTATCGAGTTTCATCAAGAGTACATTTTTGATGTAAAATTGAATGATGTTTGATATCGCTCGAAATTTAGCTCAATAAATCTATTCTATCAGCTTCCAAAACATATTCGTATAGAATTTCATTACAATGTTGCCAGTAGTATCGGCAAAATCGTAAAAAGAGTGTATATTTTTTCTTTTTCAACGCCCTATTTCTTGAATACGGATAGCGTTACGAAAATTTTTACTGATCAAACCCCTCTTATTATTTTTTCAGTTTTTTATCTATCCTAGAGAGGGGGTCACCTTTTTTTGAAACACTCTGTATATTGCGAAGAGTATCTGTCTATTCATAGAGCGTGACATTTTAGTTTTTGAATTCAAACGAAAATATAATTATTTTTTTGTTCCTTACATCGAAGAGTTGTAGACATTTATATGAATCCAATACACTTTATATTGAATTTTTATGGCTAACAATATCGCATTTCAAAAATATACCAAAAATTCTAAATGTTTAATTTTCGGTGGAAACCGGATTCAAACAAATCTGGAAAGATAGATAAATATTCTTTATTTCAAATCTTACAAAGTTGTTGAACATAAGAAATTAAATGACGTCTAAATATACTTACAAATTGAAATTAAAATATTCATCTAGATAGAACCTGCGTTTTCCATAACAAGTTTTTGAAAGTATCTACATTATTAAATCTCTTAATATTTTTAGGCAGTTTAGTACACATATTAGTATGGACATCTCTCTGTCATATTATAACCACGTCCTTTATTGAATTCAAAAGTGTCTTTACTATTGAAAATAAAAACTAAACACAAATAAATAAACAAAAATATAAACCATAAATAGTAAATAAATTATTTCGAGGAAATTTTTTTTACGAGATACTCTAAAATTTCATCTCAAAGTTCCCTTTTGAATGACAAAAATCGAATCGAATTCTACATTACAACCCCAGAAAATTATTCCATATCTCAAAAAGCCTTCCCAGATATTGGATTTCATTAGATCTCCAGAATTGGAGGCAAGCTATGAAGGGTATGGTGAGAACAGCTTTGTAAGTGGGCACAATAGGTCGTTTTTGAACTACCATAATTTAAACTTGGGTACTCAACTATTTCTTCTGATAGATCGTTAATATAAACTAGAAATAAAATCCAGAATCACCCTAATCAAATTAGAGATCAATTTTTGCAAGAAACAGACAAAATAAGAATCTAAGCGACTACTTTGTTCGAATGTACCGACTTAATATGTGGCATGAGATGAAATTTTTTATTTGAAGCAAAGTAGCATGAATGACACTTGTGCGGTTTAAAATTTAATGAGTTTTTAGACTAGATTTTCGACATGTAGAATACTCGCACAGATGACACTGATGTTGTTTCAAATTTAAATGAACTGAATCTATATGTTTTTTCAGATCAGATTTACGATCCGAAGCATAATCACACTCTTTACACTCGTGTTGTTTTGAATGAACTGTTTTAATATGCGTTTTCAGATGCTGTTTAGAACTTGTAGCAAAATCACAAAGATGGCATTCATGCGGTTCTAATTTTAAATGCGCTGTACGTATATGCGATTCGAGATAATCTTTTCTATTGGTAGCAAATTCACAGGAATGGCAGTGATGTTGTTTCAAATTTAAATGAACTGAATCTTTATGTTTTTTAAGATCAAATTTACGATTCGATGCATACTCACAATATTCGCACTTGTGTTGCTTTAATTTTAAATGAACTGTGTTTATATGACTTTTAAGGTTTCCTTTTATATTTGAAGCATAGTCACACAGATGGCATTCATGTCTTTCCAATTTTAAATGAGCTACACGTACATGCGATTTGAGATCTTTTTCACGATTCGAAACAAATTCACACAAATGGCACTCATGTTGTTTCAAATTTGAATGATTCTCGATTATATGTTTTTCAAGATCAGATTTACGATTCGAAGAATAATCACACTCATGACACTTGTGTTGCTTCAAATTTAAATAAGCTGTTTTTATATGCGTTTTGAGATGCTGTTCAAAACTTGCAGCATAATCAGAAAGATGGTTTTCATGTGGTTCTAATTTTAAATGGGCTGCGATTCGAAATAATCTACCACAAAAAGAAGTCTATGTTTATAGCACTGTCTTCAATTTTTATAACACGTTTTTCGTGAAACATCAAAAAAGCACATTAGTGAATTTGGCATTGGACCGACGATATTTCAAGACTGATTCGAAAATTGCATGACGAGTGTAGATTCTATGTGGAGGCTGAAGCCTTCCCAGGTATTGGATTTTCTATCAGATCTCCAGAAGCGGAAGGCGATCTGTGAAGGGTATGGTGAGAACAGCCTTGTCAGGAGGCATAATAAGCCATTAGGTCGTTTTTAGACTATCTAACATAATTTAAACTCGGTACTCAACTATTTCTTCTGGTAGATCGTTAATATAAACTAGGAATAAAATCCAGAATCACACTGTTCAGATAAGAGATCAATTTTTGCGAGGAACGAACAAAATAAGAATCTAGGAGAGTAATTCATTCGAATGTACCGACTTAATATGTGCCTTTAGATGAAATTTTTTATTTGAAGCAAAGTCGCATGATTGACACTTGTGCGGTTTGAAATTTAAATGAACCGCATCTATATGAGTTTTTAGACTAGATTTTCGACATGTAGAATACTCGCACAGATGACACTGATGTTGTTTCAAATTTAAATGAACTGAATCTATATGTTTTTTTAGATCAGATTTACGATCCGAAGCATAATCACACTCTTTACACTCGTGTTGTTTTGAATGAACTGTTTTAATATGCGTTTTCAGATGCTGTTTAGAACTTGTAGCAAAATCACAAAGATGGCATTCATGCGGTTCTAATTTTAAATGCGCTGTACGTATATGAGATTCGAGATAATCTTTTCTATTGGTAGCAAATTCACAGGAATGGCAGTGATGTTGTTTCAAATTTAAATGAACTGAATCTTTATGTTTTTTAAGATCAAATTTACGATTTGATGCATACTCACAATATTCGCACTTGTGTTGCTTTAATTTTAAATGAACTGTGTTTATATGACTTTTAAGGTTTCCTTTTATATTTGAAGCATAGTCACACAGATGGCATTCATGTCTTTCCAATTTTAAATGAGCTACACGTACATGCGATTTGAGATCTTTTTCACGATTCGAAACAAATTCACACAAATGGCACTCATGTTGTTTCAAATTTGAATGATCCTCAAATATATGTTTTTCAAGATCAGATTTACGATTCGAAGAATAATCACACTCATGACACTTGTGTTGCTTCAAATTTAAATACGCTGTTTTTATATGCTGTTCAAAACTTGTTTTTATATGCGTTTCGGGGTGCCGTTCGAAACTTGTAGCAGAATCAGAAAGATGGCTTTCATGCAGTTCTAAATCTAAATGAGCTGTACGTATATGCGATTCGAGATAATCTTTTCTGTTGGTAGCAAATTCACACAAATGGCACTGATGTTGTTTCAAATTTAAGTGAACTGATTCTTTATGTTTTTTGATATCAAATTTACGATTCGAAGCATATTCACAATATTCGCACTTGTGTTGCTTTAATTTTAAATGAACTGTGTTTATATGGCTTTTGAGATTTCCTTTTATATTTGAAGCATAGTCACATAGAGGGCATTCATGTCGTTCCAATTTTAAATGAGTAATACGTACATGTGATTTGAGATCTTTTTCACGATTCGAAACAAATTCACACAAATGGCACTCATGTTGTTTCAAATTTGAATGATCCTCGATTAAATGTTTTTTGAGATCAGATTTACGATTCGAAGAATAATCACATGCATGACACTTGTGTTGCTTCAAATTTAATGGGGCTGTTTTTATATGCGTTTCGGGATGCTGTTCAGAACTTGAAGCAGAATCAGAAATATGGCTTTCATGTGGTTCTAACTTTAAATGAGCTGTACGTATGTGGGATTCGAGAGAATCTTTTCTATTGTTAGCAAATTCACACAAATGGCACTTATGTTTCTTCAAATTTAAATGAACGGTATCTACATGATTTCTCAGATGACTTTTACGGATCGAAGAATAATCGCACATTAGACATTCATGCAGTTTCAAATTTGGATGAACCATATCGATGTGCTGCTTGAAATTAGATTTACGATTCGAGGAATACTCACACAATTTACACTTGTGTTGCTTTAAATTTAAATGAACTTTTTTTATATGCTTTTCTAGATGCTGCTTAATTTTCGAAGCAAATTCGCACAGATGGCATTCATGCTGTTTCACTTTCGAATGAGCTGTGCGTATGTGCGATTTGAGATTTTTCTCATGATTACAAGCGAATTCGCACAGATGGCACTTTTGTTCTTTCAACTCCGCATGGACTGATGCTATGTGAGATTCAAGATCGGAATTACGAACCGAGGTAAACTCACAAGAATGGCACTTATGCTGCTCGGAATTCACATGAAATGACACTATGTGTTTTTTGAGGTCGGATTTCGTGTTGCTAGCGTAGGGGCACAAGTGGCACTTATGTTGTCTCAATTTTCGATGATGCGAATTGGTATGTACTGTGAGAGAATTTTTGTTGCTTGTCGCAAAACCACACAAATGACACTTGTGTCGTTTTATGTTTAAATGAACTGACTCTATATGTGTTTTGAGTGCTGCTTTCACATGCGTATCATAGTCACAAAAGTGACACATGTGTTGCTTCGGTTTTGAATGGACCGAACCCATATGTCTTTTTAGAACGCTTGGAAAATTTGCAGAGAAATCACATAGATGGCACTGATGTTTCTTCGAAGTTTCAAGATCGTTTGTATGATGAATAAATTCCTCGGATATATCTATACAAGCTCCTTCAGTTTTGATTGGTTTTTCTTCATCGATTGATGAAGAAGCTGTTTCTTCAGCGAGCTGTCGGGATGAATTGTTGAGGTTTTCATAACTCTCCATTTTCACCAGGAAAGCGTCTCTGTTATGAACTTGGTGGTCATCGATGAACTGTTCGACAACCTCAACATCTTCTATCTTGACCTTGTTGATTTCACATATCTCTGCGTCTCCCAAAGCTGGAGCACTGAAAAAAAGATCGAGTTTAGTTAGTATGTTCAATATTCTGATTCTTTTCTTTAGCTAAACATTCATACATGAACCTTCAGAGAACGATACAAACATTTCAACGATGTAGCTCAATCACTGAATTCAACTAACTGCACGATGTGAAAAAAGAAATGCTACTTACGAGTCCTCGAAAGGAATTGTTTCTTTCTCCAGGACATCCTGTCCTATTCGATCAAAATTCATATTTCTTGATTAACGAAATTATTGAGTTCATAAATTCAAAGGAACCTAGAATGATCCCAAAACAATAAACCTCTTGAAATATAGTCGTGTTTAGTTGAAACTTTGAAAGTAAGTAGTGTGATATTTTTCTAATAACATAACCATTATTAGAAAATCAAATTAGAAGAAAAATTCTTCAAAATTACCACGAATTTGACTGACAACAGAATCTGTGACAGGTGACGTTTGCCTCTGGCTGCACAAGTGTCGCATGAGAACCATAGATGCTTAGCAATTTTCTTCTTCTCTTCTGTCTTTCGCAATGTTCAGACAGATTGATAGACCTAAAAATACTATAAATTGCTGCTAATGATTCTGCAAAATGCAGACAATGATGATACTCCACGTAATCAATTTAAAATAAAACTGGGCCAATAGAGCAAAGCACAACTCTATGCGACCCTAGCGGCGTTAGCTGGGACTAAGCCCGAAATGAGTATCGTTTTGACAGTTAGTACGTGAAAGCTGGGTTTATTTTTACGTTTTTATTGCGATAAAAAGATATTCCAAAGGAAAAAACCGTGAAAAACACTAATTGTTGTGTTTATGGATGTAATTCTAAAAAATCTAGGAATCCTGGAGCCCATTTTCGTGGTGAAAATCAAAATGTTTACGTAACCAACAAGCTAGAAATCGTAGAGGAAATTTATAGACGTAAATCCTGGGAGCATGTTTTGATAATGAAAAAACCTTTATCTGAACCTGTATGCTCACACCATTTCCGACCAGAAGATTATAGAATGAAAACAGGCAAGAGTTTAAACTAATGTCAATTGAAAACAATGCTTCATATGTTTTGAATTATTTCAGAAACTCTCACTATGAACACATTTCTGCTACTGGAGAAGAAAGCTGTAATTTCACTTAACCTACCATAAAAAGCAGTTCAAGTCAAGACATTTCAACTTTTTGTTCAGATCGTTCTTGTACAATAATTTCCATTCTTATCGAAATAAATTACTTTGAGTCTACTTGATATTTTTGAATATATAGAAGTCTCAGCAATTCAAGGAGCCTAGTTGAATTCATGATCACATGTTCTGCATTAATAATGTGTGTATTTTTATTCAAAATTAATCTCTTATTTTCATTTCATAGATTTTTTTCCCTTCCTAAACAGAAAACAAATTAGTAGCTTCTATTAAATGAATATACAGGGTGGCCATTTGAAAACGAAACAGATGAGATTACAGACGAAATAAATTTTTTCGATAGAAATGCTCGGACAGGTCGATTTCTGTTTCGAGGGGGACAACTTAAGATGTAGGTTACGGACGCATAGCGCTTCAACCCTTGCTACTACAACCCTCACCCCCAATTTTTGAATAATGAAGATGGGGTGAGTGATACCTCATTTGAAAGGTATTTTTTACTGATTTCAACACATTGCATTGTTTTTTCATTTTATGCATTAGTTCTCGAAATATTCTTAACTAAGCATTTGAAAATGAAGTGGTGTTTTCATCGCACTTGTAGTGTTTTTTTGTGAAAAACCTTTCAAATGAGGTATCACTCACCCCTCGAAACAGAAATCGACCTGTCCGAGCATTTCTATCGAAAAAATTTATTTCGTCTGTAATCTCGTCTGTTTCGTTTTCAAATGGCCACCCTGTATTGTTCATACTCAAACTGTTTCAAACTTATTTCAACCTTCTCTTAGTTTTCATCGAATATGGATAATCACTAATGTATATTCTGTTTTGTACATATCTTTGTTATGGAAAGCAAAGAGAAAAACAGCAGAGACAAAACTAAACAATAAATTTTACCTTCACAATCAACAAAATTGTCGAGATATTTTGTAGTAAGCACAATAACCTTGTACACTAGAGTAGCAGGGCTGAAATATGCTTGCAAATTGCAGACAATCTTGCTTTGTATGTGTATATAATCTTGTCAACCTTCACACCATCATTTAAAAAAGATCATTTCCTTAATATGATGTCCTTGTAGAATTCCAATGTTTTGAAATAATTTTTTTTCCGACAAAATCAAATGATTGCATTGCAACACCTACTTACCCTCTATGAGATACTTCATGTAAATATTGTAAATTTCCTATAATTCGAGGAACGCTTAGTAAACATTTTGCCAGATTATCTGAAAAGCATTCAAAATTGAAATGTGCTTACTTCAATATTTCACCCAGAATATAATGAAAAGCACTATATTACCTACACTTACACATACAATATAACCCACAGGATCCACAATTGAGAAAACAACTTCGATTATTGATAGTCAATAAACGTTAAAACTAAAAAATCCCATAAATACTAAAAGAAAACTAAAGTTAAAGGATAACTACAGGAATCTAATAAAAGACGAGACAATACTGCAACAGTTTATAATTGTCAGTTGTTGACCAATTTTCACAAATATCAAATTCCATTTTTCTGCATTTCCACTTCGCGAAACTGTATGAGATAAACGAGATAAGTTGATATACCAGCAAACATCTAAAAAAAAGAAACTGTTATGATTCAAGCTTGTGGGAGAGAAAGATGAAAAATTATACCGAATATAGGAGAGTCCAATCCAGAGGAAAGAAGCCACACACTGATACTTTCAACTGGTTCAACTTTGAATTCAGCAGGAACAACTCAACCTGAAATATAAAAGTCAACATAAAACATATATCGCTAAGATGTCTTAATGCATGGTGTATACATTGATTAGATTTCAATTTGCCAATTTGAGAATATGAGGAACGTTTCGAATTATCAACTGCAGGTGGTGCTTTCAACAAATTATAACAGAAAAAGATAGAGTGACATAGTCGGAGACAATTTTTTAGTGCTCAAAAAGTTCTTTAGAAAGTCCACGACGGCATATGTCTAATTGCTGAGGACAATCCACGATAAACATTTGTTGAAAATTGAGCATTGCACCCCTCAGACCTCATCCTCAGCTACGCCTATGGTTGGACCACAGCGCCACGCCAACTCCACTCCGACAGCTCTATGGTCGGCTGATTCACTGCTCGCGTCATATTAACCTACCTCTATGCACTAACCTCCTGACAGATTAACTCATGCTCATTAATTGAATCAATAAATCGCTCTCTTTTGTAATCCAGCTCTGCCTGTAAATAGACCTCCTCTTGTGCTACTCTTGTAAATTAGAATTTTCAAAAAGTCACCTCGCTTAATAACTGATCATCTCGTTCATTTCTTGGAGTAACTAATCAAAAAGGTGAGTGAATTCTCAGAATCCTCAACTGTTGCATATTCCATGTTATTTTCCTGCTTTTTATAAAGTTTGAAAATTTGTCCACGTTTCAGATCATGAAAATCTATAAAAATATTCGTAATCCTCTCTCACTTTATTCTAATGAGATCTCTAGTGCATTAAACTAATGAATTTGACTCCTCTAAGATATATATTTTGGTATATTTTGCAGTTCCCATAGATTTTTCAGATATCCCTAGACTCCTCACATGGAAATGATTATTTGCTCCAAGAATGAACATTCTCTGAGGTAATAAATACTGATTTGTTATATTCTCGTGAGCATCTCATTATTTTAATCGATTCATCTCATAACAATTGCGAATTATTGTTCTCGAGTTTCAGATGAATGAAAATCCTCAAACGCAAAGGTGAATAATGGAATCAGTCTTCTCTCTCAATAAAACCAAGTGAACTTCTCTGAAGTATTTGAACGATCAATTAGCTCAAACATTGAATCTGATTGACAGTCTCAGTCCATGCTTCACCTTGAGCGGTCTCCTCAAATATTGATAATAAAATTCTCAATTTTATTCATCTGAAGCACTTGCTAAGATCACAAGCGTTCTGTTTCCAACAAATCAATGGGTTAGTGATTCTATTCATACAAATTTAATCCATATTATAATCCTCATAATTGTCAATTGTAGCTTCTATTCTTCTGATGAACACTAACCCTGCTTACTAAAAGCAGTTTGTCACTGTAAATGTCGTCTCAATTGATTAATTAGCCTTCTCTTTAAAGACCAACGTTATAGATCATGAATATTGATTTCTCAATCATGATATTCTCACATTTGTAATAATCTCAATCAAGAACAGACTTTGAGTACTAAGTTTTCAATACACGTATCTCCTCTAGGGCCTGATCTCACTTTTATTACAACTCAGCCTTCTCTAATGATTCATTATCCAACCGCTTTCGCAATCAATTTCAATTGCTTCTATCACTGTAAACGCTGTGTATATTTTTTTATCAATGGAACTTTCTCAAAGTCCAAGTCTTACTTTATCTGACTACTCATTTTGAACATCTCTAGATTACCTATGTTTTTAGTTGAATAATTCACTGTGAGTTTATAGATGGTTTTAATATTATGATTTTTTACTGTATTAACTTCATGAGGGTGACTTATTCATTTTATGATTGTGAATGATATCAATAAATGTTTTTCTCTATTTCAGTATCGTAATGGGTTCATTACAGTACTAAAAGTAGTGCTGTAACGAAACTCATTACAGCATTGTTTTCAGTTATATGTTTCGTTTTATGGTTGTCAGTACTGACCTCCGATCGAATTAAGTTCCGAATCAAATCAATTCAAATTCCGTGATTTGTCAAATTTCGTATGTCACACCAACTGCCAAGATACAAAACAAAAGTCACTAATCTGAATTTTCATTTGAATTTCGAGAATATTTCACAAAAATTGACTGAAATAGAGAAAATACCGTCTAATACTCGTTGCAGAAGGCAATTCCAACACTCATGCTATCGAAAACTCGCTCCTTCGTCGCTCGTTTTCGAACTTCGCATTCGTGTTGGAATAGGAGCTCATTCTGCAACTTGCTTTAGAATATACTATTACACTACCATCTCCAACTCAATTATCTGGATACAGTCCTTCACAGTAATTTAACAATATCAGAACAACCACGATTTCGAACAACATTTGTAACATTTTCAGTCCAATTCAAAATAATGTTCCTGACTGGCATGGAATGAATTCATTTTGAAATTAATATGACTGATATCTGCAGTTTCCTGATGAAAAATGCTTTTAACAGTATAGTTTTCTAATGGATACTTTCCAAGTTACGGCAGGTTGAAAGAAATGTGAATTTGAGCAAGAAATTATTAAATTTGGGCGAGATTTGTCATGTAGTCAAGAGCCTGTCTCTCCTTCGATACGAGATTATAAAAGTGGGGTCGCGTTGGACCTACAATCTACAATCAATACCGATTTAAATTGAACTACACTGCGCAAAAAATTAACGCACATTCTGAAAATATCAATTTTAATGAAAGTTAACTTTACATTGACTTTATAACTTATTTTTTATGTTCTTTCGGGAAGGTTTTGAACGAAACAAGACACATTAAATGGAAGAAAATTCAGGATTTCACCGAATCTTATGTGAAAGAAGAGAAATGAACAATCTTCAAAATACTGAAATGCTGATAAGCGATTTAATACTTGGTATTTCCACCCCTTGCGTTAATTACAGCTCGGAAACGACGGTTCATACTCAAAATGAGTGATCTTAAAACGTTCTGATTTAATCCTTCCCAGATTTCCCCGAGTTGGATTCCTAAGTCATTAAGAGTAGCTGGATAATTTTCTGACCTTCTCAGCCTTTTATTGAGGTTGTCCCAAATCTGCTCAATGGGATTAAGATCTGGACTTGCTGGCCATTCCATTCGAGAGACTTCAACCTCTTCAAGGTACTCCTGAACGATGCGCGCACGATGGGGTCTGGCATTATCGTCCATAAAAATGAAATTTTCACCAATATATGGGGTAAATGGCACTACATGCTCTTCAAGAATGTTCCTTATATACTTATCAGCATTCATAGCTCCATTATCAAGGTCTGTGCGAGCAGTCAAAGATATTCCACCCATACCATAATCGATCCTCCCCCGAAACCAGTATTATTCAGGAAATTGCACTGAGCATATCATTCATGTGGACGTCTGTATACAAGGAAACGTCGATCACAATGATAGAGACACAATCTAGACTCATCTGTGAAGAGAACTCTTTCCCAAGCGGCCTCTTTCCAATGGATATGCTCTCTCGCAAAATCCAAATGTGGCATTCGATGGGCTGGGGTAAGAGCTGGGCCTCTTACCGCGACACGAGGCCTTAAATCATATTCTCGGAGGCGATTTCTTATTGTCTGAGTTATAATTTGCACCCCATGAGTTTGCTCAAGCTGATTTTGAAGGAGGCGAGCGGTTGCAAACCGTTGTCTTAACGAAGAAATTCTCAAGTAACGTTCTTTAATGGCAGTTGTTACCCGTGGTCTACCCTGTCCTGGTCTTCGGACATTCATACCTGTCTCCCTGAATCGCTGCAACATTCTGGACACACTTGTACTCTTGTGTATGTCCACCCTTCTTCTCGCAAAACTACCGCTTGGGCACATTCCTCTTGGGTGAAATTGCGTGTTTCGCGTTGCATAGCGATCGAGTGTAGAAAATCAAACGAAAGAAAAACTATTGATCACTAAAATTGATCGATAACAACTGATTTTAGAATGGAGCCAATACATTCAAAATCTGATAATATCATCTTTTTTTATTCCTGCTGGGAAAAAACATCTGTATTGAAGAAAAACGTTGAAAGTGGATAACATATGCATGCATAATTCTGATAAAAATAATCATCATTGAGAACACCTTCAGTTGTAGAATAAATCTGAGATTTCTATAATGTGCGTTAACTTTTTTGCGCAGTGTATTTGGACATATCCAACACTTACACTTTTATAGGGCAAGTTCTTCTTTCCTATTCTCATTTGAATATCGTAGATGATTTCGACTGCTTTCTTGCTCTGAAAAAAAAATACTGATGTACTGAGGTACAGGATTCTAACGTAAAATTCGAGAATTTGTCTGTAACTAGACATTCAATGAAACAAACTCAAATGAGTTCTTCGCTCAATCTATCTATCCCTTCTTTTTGTTATACCATTAATGATATGTTTAAAACACTCACTTCTTCAGCTAAACCCTCTGCAACACGGATGAATAATAAAACCACGAAAACTTGTATTGAAAAGTCAAAGACGCAACCCAAAACCGAAGCTAAAGTTGAGTAATAATCTTTAGAGATGTAATAGAATTCAACGTTGAAGTAAATATCCATCAGGATGCTCAACGCAGAAAATCCGCATCTGGTCAATATGGGTCCAGAAAATAGAGAAGAAAAATCAATGCAATTAGATTTAAGTCTAGACCAAAACCTGCAAGTATCTTCTAAATTCCCATCAGAATTGAGGAAAGATAAAGACTTAATCAACTCCAGTTGGTTTAAACTCATGAAGAAATAGAACATTTGGAAGAGTATATCGAAGATACGACAAGAATAAACTACAGGGTAATCATACCAACTTGACAGTTTGCCACCTTTGACTGCCAAAAGAATTTCTGAGAAAATGAGGAAAATATAGAAAAAAATTTCGTAAACAAGATTCAGTGCTGTTATCTGCAGGATCTTTTCACCAACAAGTCGTTTCTTACTCATTTTTTCACACAATACATACAGATCCGAAAGGTTCACCTCCAACTCATTCCTATAGTTGTAGAAGTTTAGAATGAAATAGAAAGAAACCAATACTACACAAACAGAACTGAATCTTATGAGTTGGGAGTCAAGCTTCTCCGTTCCCCAATTCACATAAGCGACAATGATGATTTTCAGTGCGAAAACTATAACACAACACGATTTTCTGCAACGTTTTCCATCACATTCCACTTTCAAGTCGGCAGGAATAGAATTAAATCTTGGATATAATGGAAATTTGTTCCAAACTATGAAGAACTTCTCGAAAAACGACATTGCTAAACAGGGATTATTTCGTTCTGGGGGCCCAGTACTCAATGAATTACACGTTTAGATCAAATTGGTGGTTGTAATTGAATGTGTTTCTTCCCTTAAAAAATTGCTTTCAATCAATATTTGATGAGCCTTATGAGCAGAAAATAATCATACTATTACCTTTGAACTGGTATTGTTTCTTCAAACATGCATCGCATAATGACATTGAGAGAGTTTTCCAGGCTTATTGGCAGTGGTCTTTTAGGAATTTTTTCAACAAACGTTTCGTCGATATCTGCGGTAGACATCTTCAGAATGTTCTTGGTCTAAGATTGTAACTCAACCTCTGAATTTCTGTTCAATACGGAGCTGTTATTTATAAAGGGTTATTCACGAATATGGCTTTATAGAAACATTATGGAAAGACACAGGATTCAGGATTGAAATTCTAAAGGTGAGCTTCAAGTAAGAAGACGACTTCTCGTATATTTTTTGAAGGTTCTAGGACTTCCGGTTTTTCCGGAAGTGACATGAACTTTCGTTTTTCGAATGGGAAGACCCATTTTTTATTGCATAAATGGATTCTACATTGAATTCTCTTCGATTATAAAAGTTTGAATTTTCCCGAGAAAATTCTCTTTAAATGAAGAAATACTAAAAAAAATCTCAAAATTGAACTCTGTTGAAATACAGACAACTTCGAGGTTTTTTCATTAAAAATTCTCAATTTTGAGAATCTCCGAGAAGAAAGGCTGATGTTTCTTTTCCGATAGCGTGATTTTCAGAATATGATACAGTAGGCCACAAATTCTTTGTCAAAGTTGGTTCAACAGAATTGAGGAAAGATAAAGACTTCATCAAGTGCAGTTGGTTTAAACACATGTAGAAATAGAACATTTGGAAAAGTATATCGAAGATACGACAAGAATAAACTACAGGGTAATCATACCAACTTGACAGTTTACCACCTTTGACTGTCAAAAGAATTTCTGAGAAAATAAGGAAGATATAGAAAAAAATTTCGGAAGCAATATTCATTGCTGTTATCTGCAGGATATTTTCTCCAACTAGTCGTTTCTTACTCATTTTTTCACACAATCCATACAGATCCGAAAGATTCACCTCCAACTCAATCCTATAGCTGTAGAAGTTTAAAATGAAGTAGAAAGAAACCAATACTACACAAACAGAACTGAATCTTATGAGTTGGGAGTCAAGCTTCTCCGTTCCCCAATTCACATAAGCGACAATGATGAGTTTCAGTGCGAAAACTATAATACAACACGATTTTCTGCAACGATTTCCATCACATTCCACTTTCAAGTCGGCAGGAATCGAATTAAAACTTGGATATAATGGAAATCTGTTCCAAACTATGAAGAACTTCTCGAAAAACGACATTGCTAAACATGGATTATTTCGTTCTGGGGGCCCAGTACTCAATGAATTATACGTTTGGATTAAATTGGTGGTTGTAATTGAATGTGTTTCTTCCCTTAAAAAATTGCTTTCAATCAATATTTGATGAGCCTTATGAGCAGAGAATAATCATACTATTACCTTTGAACTGGTATTGTTTCTTCAAACATGCATCGCATAATGACATTGAGAGAGTTTTCCAGGCTTATTGGCAGTGGTCTTTAAGGAATTTTTTTCACCAAACGTTTCGTCGATATCTGCGCTAGACATCTTCAGAGGGTTCTTGGTCTAAGATTGTAACTAAACCTCTGAATTTCTGTTCAATACGGAGCTGTTATTTATAAAGGGTTATTCACGAATATGGCTTTATAGAAACATTATGGAAAGACACAGGATTCAGGATTGAAATTCTAAAGGTGAGCTTCAAGTAAGAAGACGACTTCTCGTATATTTTTGAAGGTTCTAGGACTTCCGGTTTTTCCGGAAGTGACATCATCTTTCGTTTTTCAAATGGGAAGACCCATTTTTTATTGTATAAATAGATTCTCCATTGAATTCAGAGTCTTTTTTATTCCGAAAGTTTAAATTTTCCCGAAAAAATACTCTTCAAATGAGGAAATACGAAAAAAAATCTCAAAATTTAACTCTGTTGAAATACAGACAACTTTGAAGTTGTTTTATTAAAAATTCTCATTTTCGAGAATCTCCGAGAAGAAAGGCTGATGCTTCTTTTCCGATAGCGTGTTTTTCAGAATATGATACAGTAGGCCACAAATTCTTTGTCAAAGTTAGTTCAACAGAATTGAGGGCAGATGAAGACTGGTTTTAACTCATAAAGAAATAGAAAATTTGGAAGAGTATATCGAAGATACGACAAGAATAAACCACAGGGTAATCATACCAACTTGACAGTTTGCCACCATTTACTGCCAAGAGAATTTCCGAGAAAATGAGGAAAATATAAGAAAAAAATTCGTAAACAAGATTCAGTGCTGTTATCTGCAGGATATTTCCACCAACAAGTCGTTTCTTACTCATTTCACACAATCCATACAGATCCGAAAGATTCACCTCCAACTCTCTTCTATAGCTGTAGAAGTTCAAGATAAAGTAGAAAGAAACCAATACTACATAAACAGAACTGAATCTAATGAGTTGGGAGTCAAGCTTCTCCGTTCCCCAATTTACACAAGCGACAATGATGAGTTTCAGTGCGAAAACTATAACACAACACGATTTTCTGCAACGATTTCCATCACATTCCACTTTCAAGTCGGCAGGAATAGAATTAAAACTTGGATATAATGAAAATTTGTTCCAAACTATGAAGAACTTCTCGAAAAACGACATTGCTAAACATGGATTATTTCGTTCTGGGGGCCCAGTACTCAATGAATTATACGTTTGGATTAAATTGGTGGTTGTAATTGAATGTGTTTCTTCCCTTAAAAAATTGCTTTCAATCAATATTTGATGAGCCTTATGAGTAGAGAAAAACCATGCTATTACTTTTGAACTGGTATTGTTTCTTCAAACATGCATCGCATAATGACATTGAGAGAGTTTTCCAGGCTTATTGGCCGTGGTCTTTTAGGAATTTTTTCAACAAATGTTTCGTCGATATCTGCGGTAGACATCTTCAGAGGGTTCTTGGTCTAGGATTGTAACTCTACCGCTGAATTTCTATTCAATACGGAGTTGGTATTTATACAGGGTTATTCACGAATATGGCTCTATAGAATACTTATGGAAAGACACAGGATTCAGGATTGAAATTCTGAAGGTGAGCTTCAAGTTAGAAGACGACTTATCGTATATTTTTTGAAGGTTCTAGGACTTCCGGTTTTTCCGGAAGTGACATCAACTTTCGTTTTTCGAATGGGAAGACCCATTTTTTATTGCATAAATAGATTCTAAATTGAATTCTGACTCTTTTTGATTCCACAAGTTTGAATTTTCCCGTCTTTAAATGAGAAAATACGAAAAAAATCTCAAGAATGAACTCTGTTGAAATATAGACAACTTGGAGGTTTTTCATTGAAAATTCTAATTTTAGAGAATCTCCGAGAAGAAAGGCTGATGCTTCTTTTCCGATAGCGTGATTTTCAGAATATGATTCAGTAGGCCACAAATTCTTTGTCAAAGTTGGTTCAACAGAATTGAGGAAAGATAAAGACTTCATCAAGTGCAGTTGGTTTAAATACATGTAGAAATAGAACATTTGGAAGACGGAAGAGTATATCGAAGATACGACAAGAATCACCATTTACCATTTACAAGAATAAACCACAGGGTAATCATACCAACTTGACAGTTTGCCACCTTTGACTGCCAAGAGAATTTCCGAGAAAATAAGGAAAATATAGAAAAAACATTCGTAAACAAGATTCGGTGCTGTTATCTGCAGGATATTTTCACCAACAAGTCGTTTCTTACTCAATTTTTCACACAATCCATACAGATCCGAAAGGTTCACCTCCAACTCTCTTCTATAGCTGTAGAAGTTCAAGATAAAGTAGAAAGAAACCAATACTACATAAAGAGAACTGAATCTAATGAGTTGGGAGTCAAGCTTCGCTGTTCCCCAATTCACATAAGCGACAATGATGATTATCAGTGCGAAAACTATAACACAACACGATTTTCTGCAACGTTTTCCATCACATTCCACTTTCAAGTCGGCAGGAATCGAATTAAAACTTGGATATAATGGAAATCTGTTCCAAACTATGAAGAACTTCTCGAAAAACGACATTGCTAAACATGGATTATTTCGTTCTGGGGGCCCAGTACTCAATGAATTACACGTTTAGATCAAATTGGTGGTTGTAATTGAATGTGTTTCTTCCCTTAAAAATTGCTTTCAATCAATATTTGATGAGCCTTATGAGTAGAGAATAATCATGCTATTACCTTTGAATTCGTATCGTTTCGTCAAACATGCATCGCATAATGACATTGAAGGAGTTTTCCAGGCTTATTGGCCGTGGTCTTTCAGGAATTTTTTCAACAAACGTTTCGTCGATATCTGCGGTAGACATCTTCAGAGGGTTCTTCGTCTAAGATTGTAACTCAACCTCTGAATTTCTGTTCAATACGGAGCTGTTATTTATAAAGGGTTATTCACGAATATGGCTCTATAGAAACATTATGGAAAGACACAGGATTGAAATTCTAAAGGTGAGCTTCAAGTAAGAAGAGACGACTTCTCATATATTTTTTGAAGGTTCTAGGACTTCCGGTTTTTCCGGAAGTGACATCGACTTTCGTTTTTCAAATAGGAAGACCCATTTTTTTATTGCATAAATAGATTCTCCATTGAATTCAGAGTCTTTTTTATTCCAAAAGTTTAAATTTTCCCGAAAAAATACTCTTCAAATGAGGAAATACGAAAAAAAATCTCAAAATTGAACTCTGTTGAAATACAGACAACTTCGAAGTTTTTTCATTAAAAATTCTCATTTTCGAGAATCTCCGAGAAGAAAGGCTGATGCTTCTTTTCCGATAGCGTGTTTTTCACAATATGATACAGGAGGCCACAAATTTTTTGTCAAAGTTAGTTCAACAGAATTGAGGACAGATAAAGACTTCATCAACTCCAATTGGTTTTAACTCATGTAGAAATAGAACATTTGGAAGAGTATATCGAAGATACGACAAGAATAAACCACAGGGTAATCATACCAACTTGATAGTTTGCCACCATTTACTACCAAGAGAATTTCCGAGAAAATGAGGAAAATATAAAAAAAATTCGTAAACAAGATTCAGTGCTGTTATCTGCAGGATATTTTCACCAGCAAGTCGTTTCTTACTCAGTTTTTCACACAATCCATACAGATCCGAAAGGTTCACCTCCAACTCTCTCCTATATCTGTAGAAGTTCAAGATAAAGTATAAAGAAACCATTATTTATTGCATGAATAAATTCTCCATTGAATTCTGAGTCTTTTTGATTCCAAAAGTCTGAATTTTCTCGAGAAAATTCTCTGTAAATGGAAAAATATGAAAAAAAAACTCAAAATTGAACTCTGTTGAAATACAGACAACTTCGAGGTTTTTTCATTGAAAATTCTCATTTTCGAGAATCTCCGAGAAGAAAGGCTGATGCTTCCTTTCCGATAGCGTGATTTTCAGAATATGATACAGGAGGTCACAAATTCTTTGTCAACGTTAGAAGTGACGAAACATTAAAAAATCTTTTTTTTTAAATTGGAACCCCACTTTTCGAAGCATTTTCGAAATCTTCGTCCAAAAAATATTAGGAGCATACGTCCAAGACTTTTATCCCAAAATGAATTTTTTCGAGATATTCAGGAAGAACGATTATGTCTTCAATTTTCAATCTCATTCCGAATGTGTTTTTTTACTGGAAAATGATTAGCGGTCAAGTGAAATTTTTGGAAATCTGTCATCGAAAAAATATTTTCTATAGTTCAGAGTTAAGTTCTTGAATAATCATCTGTAATGCGAGAGCAACAATTGGTATAAAGTTCTCAATGTGAGTATTAGTGAAGTCAACGTTAACAATCCTAAGGAATGCAGAAAGAAATAATTTGAAATAATTTTTAATGCTTTTGAAAGAATAATTAACAAATAATGTAACAATTTCATTACTGAAAATTCAAATTCCCCCAAGACAAATAAAAATTCTCCAGAATTAAGGATTTGCAGAAATTATTCAAATGGTTTTTTTTTCAAATTGGAACCCCATTTTTCCGAAGCATTTCCGAATTTTCGTAAGAAAATGATAGGAGCATTCGTCCAAGACTTTTATCCCAAAAATGAATATTTTTCGAGATTTTGAAAAAAACGATTTCGTCTTAAATTTTCAATCTCATTCCGAATGTGTTTTTTACTGGAAAATAATTAGCGGTCAAGTGAAATTTTTGGAAATCTCTGTTATTGTGAAATTATTTTCTAATAGTTCAGACGAGTTCAGTGTCTCTTTATTTTTTGAAGCAAATTCTTAATTCTGGAGAATTTCTTTTTCGTCATGGAAGGGGAAATTTGAATTTTCAGTAATGAAATTGTTACATGTTCTGTTAATTATTCTTCCAAAAGCATTAAAAATTATTACAAATTATTTTTTCTGCATTCCTGAGAATTCTTCACGTTGACTCCACTAATACTCATATTGGGAACTTTAAAACAATTGTTGCTCTCGCATTGCAGATGATAATTCAAGAACTTAACTCGTCTGAACTATGGAAAATAATTTCTCGATAAAAGAGAATTCTTGCTTTCTGTTCTCCGTGAACATCTAACGTACCATCGACCATGGATCATCCTGTAGAGTAAGAAGGAAGAAGTAATATCATGGATATCCGGTAATGAAAGTTTTAAGTGTCAGTGTCAACCTAAAAAGATCATGCTCTTATATACTTACATCATTCTGGATCTTATTGCTGTTCCACAAAATGAAGAATATCGTCAATAAGCTACCTGTTATGGTCAGTGACCTCCTTGAATTTGTCTCAAAGCTAAATCCGTTTTCGTACACCATTATGCAATTGAAAAAAAAAGCAATCAAGTGGTAGAAAGTATGGGAAACAGTAGTCAACAAAGTCCAGTTGAATACGTCGTAAAACTCTCTAGTGCAAGCAACGTTTGCATTGTAAATCTTCTCAAAATCTTCGAGATCATCCTTGTCGTTAATAGCATCCCCTAATTTTTTTAAATTCTCGGAATTCCCAGCACATTTGCTCCCGCATAATACACGCAAAAAATCACCTTGACATTTGAGAAGAAGACAAGGGAAAATAACAAAGAAGTGATAAATGTTGAAAATGTCCTTCTGTGTGAAAATTTCGAAAGAAATAAATATCAGATAGATGAATATGAGGATTGCTTGAAGAAGTACGTATTTTAGGATGAAGCCACATTTATCCTTCTCGTCATTGTCTATGAATTGAACACTGTGAACTTTCCTCATGGAAGTTAACAATCCACTTATTCTTCCGCTGTAAGTGAAAAAAGTTAATACGAAGCAGTTTGAGTTTATGATTGTTGATGTTGTATATCCTCTGATGACGAAATGGTTGACATCTCTTGAATACCAGTCGAATAACAACGTTGAGCACATTTGAAAAAAGAATATGATGGTGTGAACAACTATTCTTCTTCTCCCAAATTTGTACAAGTATCTATCTTCATTTTCGATGTATTCCATTTTTGGGTACAACGGCAATAAATTCCAAATTTTTAGGAGTCTATTCTGTAATTTCATGGCGGACTTAAGACTTAAGAATCATGAAGACAAATGATGTTCCTCATTAATTTATCCACAGGAAGTAAACTCTCCAAATCGATATGGAATTAATTGAAAAGGGCTTCTTATTGTTTTCATTATTGATTCTTAGTATGGTGAGCATTCAGGCGTTAATTTCAACATGTCGAAATAGAAGATCATTCATTGTATAGATTTTCCCAAATTATATATTTTTTTGAATTTTAAGTGCATATTTATTTGTTCTGGAGTTCTTTTCAAGTCAGTTTATTTCTCTGTTGAAATGTTTATCTATTTATTAATGTAACATATGACAATTTTTTGTTGAATGAATTTTCACTTGAATGAGCAAAAATTGATAAGAATAGGAACGATTTAAGATGAACTCTATCAAACTTATATTTGACGGTATGAATGGTCGTTAAAAATCTTATAATTCCATAAACATTTATCTGAATTTACGAAGAAGGTACTCACATTTCTTGTGCTTCTCTGATTGGTCCATATGACGTATAAAACAGTGAGCATATCAACCATCATGACTACCATCATAATCAATTCACCATTATTTTCAACCATGAGATAATGATACAGTATAACTGTGATATCGATAGAAGAATAAAAAAAATCGAGAATCGAAGTCCACAGGAAAGTTTCACAATATTTTCTGTGCAGTAAATCAATGTTGAACTTCAACATGGCAGAATATCCAATGTTGCGCCCAGCTGTTTTCATCAACATGTCGAAATATACATTGATTCTGTTGCTCATGAAGACGCGTAAAAGTTGAATGAAGAAAGATAGACAGAAACATGGAAAGATCACCATGTGATAAAGGTTGTGCATCCAAGTCAGTTTCTTGTCTACAGTCAAGAAATTATACCATGTGAGCACGAAATGCAACAGATGGAAACTACCTTTCGAGTAGAGGAACACAGACAAATCGTCTATCTTACTTTTTTTCGAGTACATCTCGGCCAATTCTTTTCCTGAGGGTTCCATATGGGTGAAAACTTCTTCGAGATACTTTTTCTTCAAATAAAGAATCATTATTGGAATGTAAGTATTCCAAATCATTGCTATGAGGTAAAAATGCAAGATGTAACTTTGAACAGAATGTACGTGAGGGAGAAAATGGAAAACCAAATATGTTTTGGCAGTTATCAAAGCGAAATAAACACATTTCCTCGAATAACTAAAGTGAAAGATATAACTACTCTTGTTTTGATCGTGATAAAACTTCGGGTACAATTGTAGATAATTCCAAATTTTTATAAAGTTGGCTCTTTTCATAGCTAGCAGTGTTCGTATTTCCCTTACTCATTAATATGAAGAATAACCATCAGTAGATTAAAAAAAAGTGAAGGCTTTCGTATCCTATAGTAATTTTGGTGAAAGGGTTGTAGCTAATCGAATATTCTATTTAATTATGCATTTGATCGTCCTTATCACGATTATAAGCGACGTGCATATTTGTATGTGGCGCCCTCCGTGGCAAATAAAATAAAATTGAGAATCGAAGTCCACAGGAAGGTTTCAGAATATTTTCTGTGCAGTAAATCAATGTCGAACTTCAATTTGGCAGAATATTCAACATGTCGAAATATACATTGATTCTGTTGCTCATGAAGACGCGTAAAAGTTGAATGAAGAAAGAAAGACAGAAACATGGAAAAATCACCGTGTGATAAAGATTGTGCATCCAAGTCAGTTTCTTGTCTACAGTCAAGAAAGTATACCATGTGAGCACGAAATGCAACAGATGAAGACTACCTTTCGAGTAAAAAAACAAAGACAAATCGTTAATCCTACTTTTTTCGAGTACATCTTTGCCATTTCTTTAGCTGAGGGTTCCATATGGGTGAAAACTTCTTCGAGATACTTTCTCTTCAAGTAAAGAATTATAATCGGAATATAAGCGCTCCAAATCATAGCTATGAGGTAAAAATGCAAGATGTAACTTCGAACAGAATGTACGTGAGGGAGAAAATAGAAAACCAAATATGTTTTGGCAGTTATCAAAGCGAAATAAACACATTTCCTCGAATTACTGAAGTGAAAGATATAACTGCTCTTGTTTTCTTCGTAATAAAACTTCGGATACAGTTGTAGATAATTCCAAATTTTTTTAAAGGTAGCTCTTTTCATGTCTAGCAGTGTTCGTATTTCCTTTTCTCATCAATATGAAGAATAACCATCAGTAGATTAAAAAAAGGTGAAGGCTTTCGTATCCTATAGTAATTTTGGTGAAAGGGTTGCAGCTAATTGAACAATCTATTTAATTATGCATTTGATCGTCCGTATCACGATTATAAGCGACGTGCATATTTGTATGTGACGCCCTCAGTGGCAAATAAAATAAAATCGAGAATCGAAGTCCACAGGAAAGTTTCAGAATATTTTCTGTGCAGTAAATCAATGTTGAACTTCAACTTGGCAGAATATTCAACATGTCGAAATATACATTGATTCTGTTGCTCATGAAGACGCGTGAAAGTTGAATAAAGAAAGAAAGACAGAAACATGGAAAAATCACCGTGTGATAAAGGTTGTGCATCCAAGATCCAAGTCAGTTTCTTGTCTACAGTCAAGAAAGTATACCATGTGAGCACGAAATGCAACAGATGAAGACTACCTTTCGAGTAAAAAAACACAGACAAATCGTTAATCCTACTTTTTTCGAGTACATCTTTGCCATTTCTTCAGCTGAGGGTTCCATATGGGTGAAAACTTCTTCGAGATACTTTCTCTTCAAGTAAAGAATTATAATCGGAATATAAGCGCTCCAAATCATAGCTATGAGGTAAAAATGCAAGATGTAACTTCGAACAGAATGTACGTGAGGGAGAAAATAGAAAACCAAATATGTTTTGGCAGTTATCAAAGCGAAATAAACACATTTCCTCGAATTACTGAAGTGAAAGATATAACTGCTCTTGTTTTCTTCGTAATAAAACTTCGGATACAGTTGTAGATAATTCCAAATTTTTTTAAAGGTAGCTCTTTTCATGTCTAGCAGTGTTCGTATTTCCTTTTCTCATCAATATGAAGAATAACCATCAGTAGATTAAAAAAAAGGGAAGGCTTTCGTATCCTATAGTAATTTTGGTGAAAGGGTTGCAGCTAATTGAACAATTTATATAATTATGCATTTGATCGTCCGTATCACGATTATAAGCGACGTGCATATTCGTATGTGGCGCCCTCCGTGGCAAATAAAATCGAGAATCGAAGTCCACAGGAAAGTTTCAGAATATTTTCTGTGCAGTAAATCAATGTCGAACTTCAACTTGGCAGAATATTCAACATGTCGAAATATACATTGATTCTGTGCTCATGAAGACGCGTAAAAGTTGAATAAAGAAAGAAAGACTGAAACATGGAAAAATCACCGTGTGATAAAGGTTGTGCATCCAAGTCAGTTTCTTGTCTACAGTCAAGAAAGTATACCAGGTGAGCACGAAATGCAACAGATGAAGACTACCTTTCGAGTATAGGAACACAGACAAATCGTCTATCATACTTTTTTTCGAGTAAATCTCGACCATTTCTTTTCCTGGGGGTTCCATATGGGTGAAAACTTCGTCGAGATACTTTCTCTTCAAGTAAAGAATCATAATTGGAATGTAAGTATTCCAAATCATTGCTATGAGGTAAAAATGCAAGATGTAACTTTGAACAGAATGTACGTGAGGGAGACAATAGAAAACCAAATATGTTTTGGTTGTTATCAAAGCGAAATGAACACATTTCCTCGAATTACTGAAGTGAAAGATATAATGACTCTTGTTTTGATCGTAATAAAACATCGGGTACAGTTGTAGACAATTCCAAATTTTTTAAAGGTGGCTCTTTTCATGTCTAGCAGTGTTCGTATTTCCCTTTCTCATTAATATGAAGAATAACCATCAGTAGATTAAAAAAAGGGAAGGCTTTCGTATCCTATAGTAATTTTGGTGAAAGGGTTGCAGCTAATTGAACAATCTATTTAATTATGCATTCGATCGTCCGTATCACGATTATAAGCGACGTGCATATTTGTATGTGACGCCCTCAGTGGCAAATAAAATAAAATCGAGAATCGAAGTCCACAGGAAAGTTTTGCATGAATGGGCTGAAGAGAATCCACATGCGCTCAGGCATACGATATCCCAATACAAATTTTCAACTACAGTGGGGCGCTTATAAAAATCGATTACATGTGATCTTTAATTAAATTTTCTTCAAAATCATCATTCTGTATAACTCTAAAATACATACATTGCAGGAATGCATTTTCAGCATGATGGAGCTCCACCCCATTTCAGAGTAATGTTCAGATATTATTGAGATCGTTACTTTCCAAATCGTTGGATAAACAGAGGTGGACTGCATTCCTGGTCCGCTAGATCACCAGATTTCAATTCTGTTGATCATTTCATTTGGAGTTAGTTGAGATGTTTAGGATATTCACCTGAAAAAAGAAGTGAGGAGATATCGAAGTCGCCTGTAATTAATTATGTAAAAATCCAGGCATGATCAAAAAAGTATCGGACATATTTCGAAGCGGAAAAGTAAGAGTATTGAGAAAAACGGTGTTACTTCCTAAAACATTCTGTAAATCACGTTGAGTGTTCATCGTTATTAACTTTAAATGAATTTTTCTCAATCAATAATGTTCCTCCCAAAATACATTGAAATGATTCCTCAGAATATCATGAAATGCATGTGTGCAATTAGTAGGACCAAAAATTCAATTTGATCAAAATGTACGATTTTTCTGAGAATTTCGTGGAATTCTAAATTTAAATTGGATCTTTCCCTGAAGCTTTCTTTGGGAAAAATCACGTGCGGGACAATTAAATCTACCGAACCTCAAAGGAAATTTTCTGCTCTTTCCAAATATCTCAATCAAATCCCAAAATTCCAATATACAGGGTGTTGAATCTCAGTTTGGAAAAATTCCCATTTTTTTCAAATACGGACCTGGAATTTTCAGGGATTTAAATGTAAATCGATCGACCTGTGGAAGGTTATAATGCGTTCCAAGTATCAACTGAAAATACCAGTTTGTTCAAAAGTTATTAGTAATTGAAATTTTTGGTGAATACAAGAACCACCCTGTATCTCGGTTATGGAATTGATTAGACCTAATATATATGGGTTTTTTTGGACTCGCCTAGGGTAGTTCTAGGTCAAGTTACCGTATGTTCATTTACCAATGAAACACCCTGTATATCTATGGAATACAGGGTGTACCAAGTTCGAAGGCCTATTAGGCATTTCTGGAGAACTGGACCTTTTTGAAATCTGAAAATTGGGATTATTACTATTGTTTGACATTATCTACCGATAATATTCTTGGAGTCTAACCACTTTCAGTTATACAGGGAGTGAATTTTTCAAAAAATTTTGTTCTGTTTTTTGTTTTCGAATTTGATAGAGTATGCAATTCTGAATACATTCATGCTCAAATCGTTGCGTTCGTCAAAATACTTTTCAAAATATCGAGAAAAAACTGAAGAAAAAAAGGAGACTGTGGAAATATTGTACATTTTCAGAATTTTGAATAACCCGTCACAGGGTGTTCCAAATGTTGGTTCAAAATTGGGATCAAGATTGGCTCATAACTTTCGTTTCTCAAATTAGAACCCTATTTTTTTATGATTCCGTTGGATTCTGCGAAGAAAAATTATGATAATGTTCTAACATGTTGATGCTCCTAGAATAACTAATTCTTGAGTTATTTAGGATTCTTTAATGCATTCATGAAATCTGTTTTATATCAACAATGATAAATGAATTCAGAAAAGAGGAAGGCACTAGTGAGTTATTTGAATAATTTATTTTCTATGACCAAGTTCATTGTTGATATGAAACAGATTCTATGAATTTGACAGTATATACGACATGAAATCAGGAAATCCTGAATAACTCAAGAAATATTAATTTTAGGAATGTTGGAACATTATCATCATTTTTCTTCGCAAAATCATAAAAAAATAGGGTTCTAATTTGAAAAACGAAAGTTAAGGGTCAATCCTGATACCAATTGTTGAACCAACATTTGGAACACCCTGTGACGAGTTTTTCAAAATTCTGAAAATGTACAATATTCCCACAGTTCTCGCCTTCAAAAATGTAAAAACGGTTTGTGCTTACGATATCTAGGTTAGGAATAACAAACATAATACTGAATACACTTATCTCCCTTTTTTCTTCAGTTTTTTCTCGATATTTTGGAAAGTATTTCGACAAATGCAACGATTCGAACATGAATGTATTCAGAATTGCATACTCTACCAAATTCGAAAACAAAAAAACAGAAAAAAAAAATTTTGGAATTTTTTTTCACTCCCTGTATAACTGAAAGTGGTCAGGCTCCAAGAATATTTCAGATCGGTAGATAATGTCAAACAATAACATAATCCAAATTTTCAGATTCTGAGTAGGTCTAGTTCTCCAGAAACGCTTAATAGGCCGTCGAACTTGGTACACCCTGTATAATATTACTATGCATTTTTTTACCTTTTGTATTTATTGAATCAAATGAAGATGTTAGATGTGGCTTCTTAATTGCACCTCTGGATTTCCTTCGGAAAATGGTTTTAGTAACGGCTGCAATATAAATTTTATGATTATTATTAGTTAATTAATAATGAGTTTATTAATACGAACCTCTATTTCGTAAAACGATTTTATTAGCAGTGAATTCTTTTTGGGTGGACGTCAAATCTGAATAATTATCAATACTGCTGACGGAATGTGATAGTTTTAAATCTGAAGTTGCTCCTTCGAAACCTGCAAAAATATTTGAATAATTACTTTTCGTATTATATAAATATATAAAAGACTTACAATGGGGGGATCCAAATGGTCGATTAATATTGGCAGTTCTTATTTTATATTTACATAACATTGTGGGTGAAAACGTTCCAGATGGTCTAGTTTTATTTCTCATTATATTTCTGATGTCTGGGTTGATAGATAATCAAATGATTTAAATAACAATTCAAAGTCTACCGTTCCAATCTCACCTTCATTCATGTAAACCAAATATGACTGCAAGGTGTCATATTTACTTGCCACATCAAATAAGAAATTGAAGTGAGTTACTGTGAAAAATTTATATTTTTGGACAATTGCATGGGTAAACGTCTCCTTATGAGATGCAAGTGACTTAAGAACGGACTTAATATTACTTTGATTGTTAAATATATTGTATATTTTGTTCTTATCTATTTGACCGGCAGCAATGAGTTGATTAGTTATTAATATAATGAGTCTAACGAACGTTTTAGCCCTATATCTAGTATTGAAATATGTACACATATGAATGCCAATGTCCATGTCCGTATAGCATTTAGTGCATTTTCTTCTAGTAGACGTTTTCTGAAATAATTTAAAATAACCGTCAGTAAAGATGAGTATGAAAGCAAACCTGACAAAATCACAAATACCATTGCTGAATTCGAATAAACTGAATTGACCATATTCGTTAGCTATCGTTTGTAGCTTTTTAAAGTGTTCTTGGGTTGGCGATAATGTGTGATTAATCATGATGACATTCATCGTGGTTATCAATTGTCATTGTTTATTCACTTTTTTCAAAATTTGAATTTTGAAATTTTTCCAATCATCTATGGAAAACGGACATTATTCAAAATATTTCATCAATCTAGTTAGGTTTCTCCCTAAATATACTACAATCATTTAAAACAGATATCAATAATTTCTATTGATAAAACAAATCCATACAATTTTTGATAAAATGGATACTAGAAGGCTGTAAGTATATCTTGTGTTTATTCAACATGTCCAAGAGTACAATATTAGATTCATATTTTTTCGATTTTGGCAACCACAATGGTAGAGGTGGCTGGAGCACTGTCAAAGTCGTAGCTCTACCGAAGATTCCAAATTAAAATTTCATAGGTTTGTTTGAGTTTCATAGGTTCCCTAAAAAAAAATACTTGCTAAGAAATGGTAACATTTTCTAGGAATGGAGCAATATGCTCATTTATTAATTTCCAGAAGAAGAGAATATGGGGTTTACATTTCACATTCTAAAATGAAATGAAGAGAACTGAAGTTCCTACATTATTCCTGAGGAAACCTATGATTTCTAGTAAGCACTAAATTTTTATTTACATCTGTACACTCATTAACATTATGTTTATTAATAGTTCAAACAGAGAGACATTTCGAAGATGATAATATAAATGTGGTTGCAATGGAATATGAAACACAGGATGTGGATTTTTCAAAAAAAAAAAAACATTACAGGCAGAATTATTTTTTTTCATTGAAGAATTTTAGCAATTCTTTTGTATACTGATATTTATTATAGTTCAATTGTTATTTTGCTAAAATTCTTCGATGAAAAAGGAATAATTCTGTCTGTAATGTTTTTTTTTTGAAAAATCCACATCCTGTGTTTCATATTCCATCGCAACCACATTTATATTATCATCTTCGAAATGTCTTTCTGTTTGACCTGCTAATAAACATAATGTTAATGAGTGTACAGATTTAAATAAAAATTTAGTGCTTACCAGAAATCATAGGTTTCCTCAGGAATAATGTAGGAACTTCAGTTCTCTTCATTTCATTTTGGAATGTGAAATGTAAACCCCATATTCTCTTCTTCTGGAAATTAATGAATGAGCTTATTGCTCCATTCCTAGAAAATGTTACCATTTCTCAGCAAGTATTTTATTTTTAGGGAACCTATGAAACTCAAACAAACCTATGAAATTTTAATTTGGAATCTTCGGTAGAGCTACGACTTTGACAGTGCTCCAGCCACCTCCAACATTGTGGTTGCTAAAATAAAAGAATCATGAATCTAATATTGTACTCTTGAATATGTTGAATATATACAGCACTAAATATAGTGCTGTAATGAAATTTTTTTATCAAACTCATTATCTCTATGAAAGTCCAAAGTTCAATTTCAGAATGTCAAGTGTTTATCTTATTTCGAAATATTCTGATGTCTTCGTGAATCAAGTTGTAATTCTTGGGAATTAAAAAGTCTTCCCTATACGATTTCTTTTTATTTATAAAATTTAACAATCGCTATGTCTAAAAGGAGCCCCAGGCATTTCACTTGTTCTGGAGATATAATCAAATTTTGATATTACATCGATTTCGAAAAAATCTGAAGAAACTAAAACATTCTTCAGGCTGTATTAAATTTTTTTCATCTCTTGTACTAAGGGTGAAATTGATGTTCAGTACACTTTCAGATAAAATGAGAATGGGGCATGTGATTTTTAAAATCAGTTTTGCAGTTCAAACAAAATTAAGGCTTATTAAAATTCGAATGAGTCGTCTCCATATGTTTTTTGAGGCTACTTTTATAGTTCGAAGCAAATTTACATATATTACACTTGTGCTCCTTCAAGTTTAAATGATATGAATCAACATGTTTTTTGAGATTAGATTTAGTATTTGTAGCGAAATTGCATGAATGGCACTTGTGTTCCTTCAAATTAAAATGTAGCGAAGCAATATGTCTTTTGAGTGTCACTTTTAGATTGCAAGCATAGTCGCACAAATGACACTTGTGTTCCTTCAAATTCAAATGTAGCATAACAATGTGGCTTTTGAGTCCAGATTTTTGATTGCAAGAATAGTCGCACAAGTGGCACTTGTGTTGCCTCAAATTTAAATGAACTGAATCGATGTGCAATTTCAGCTGTTGCTTATGATTCGAGGCAAAATCACACAAATGACACCTGTATAGCTTAAAATTTAAATGTACCGAATCTATATGTGTTTTGAGACAGCTTTTATGATTTGAAGCAAAGTCACACAAATGACACTTGTGTTGCCTCAAATTCAAATGAACTGAATCGATGTGCGATTTCAGATGTTGCTTATAATTTGCAGAAAAATCACACACATGACACTTATGTCGCTTGGAATTGTTCCTACTAACATCTTTGTTTGCACTAGGTTTTTCTTTGTCGAATGAGGAGGAAACAGTTCTTTCTTTTTTATGTTCGGATAGAGCACTAGGGTTATCGTACCTCTCCATTTTAACCACAAAAGCGTCTCTGTTATGAACTTGATTTCCATCGATGAATTGTTCAACTATCTCCACATCTTCGATCTTGATCTGGTCCATTTCAAAACTCTCGTCATCTCCTGAATCTCCAACACTGAAACAAAGAGAATTTGCAGTCTATGTATTTAATATATTGTTTGATGAACTGGACAAAGATCACTTTTTCTTTGAATTTTTGTGTGATCTGATTGCGGAGAATGAAGTTGAACAAAATAGAAAAATGGAATCCAAATGGGAACTCATTGGAATAAAAAATTTCCTCATCTCATTCAAATTCGAATTATTTTATTCATCAAAATTCAACAACGAAAAAAATTGAATATTTCACAAAGATCATGATGAACCTATGACCTGAGCATATGAATGTTATTTCCTCGAATTTTGCATATTCGTTAGCTATCGGTTGCAGCTTTTTTAAGTGTTCTTGGGTTGGCGACAATGTGTGATTAATCATAATGACATTCATCGAAGTTGTCAATTGTCATTGTTTATTTACTTTTTTCAAAATTTAAATTTTGAGATTTTTCCAATCATCTATAGAAAACGGACATTTTTCAAAATATTTCATCAATCTAGATAGGTTTCTCCCTAAATTTACTACAATTATTTAAAACAGATATCAATCATTTTTATTGATAAAACAAATACATATAATTTTCAATAAAATGGATACTAGAAGTTGTAAGTATATCTTATGTATATTCAACATGTCCAAGACTACAATATTAGGTTCATAATTTTTCTATTTTGGCAACCACAATGTTGGAGGTGGCTGGAGCACTGTCAAAGTCGTAGCTCTACCGAAGATTACAAATTCAAATTTCATAGGTTTGTTTGAGTTTCATAGGTTCCCTAAAAATAAAATACTTACATTCTCTAGGACTGGAGCAAGAAGCTCATTCATTAATTTCCAGAGGAAGAGAATATGCGGTTTATATTTCACATTCCAAAATGAAATGAAGAGATTAGAAGTTTCTACATTATTCCTGCTCATTCATTAAGATCCTACATTATTCCTGAGGAAACCTATGATTTCTAGTAAGCACAAAATTTTCATTTACATCTGTCCACTCATTAACATTATGTTTATTAGAAGGTTAAAGAGAAAGACATTTCGAAGATAATATAAAGGTGTTTGTGATGGCTGATGTGAATCTTTAAAAAAATCATCTGAACGCCAATATACCCATGAATATCATAATTTTCATTTTATAGGATCCATTGATCATTTGTTATTAAGAATAATCAACTAGATGAGTTGGAGGAACAAGTAACCAAAGATATTACTAGTGATTTTACGCCCAACTTGAAAAGCAGTATGTACTCACAATTTAATTTTTGCTCCTGGAATTCAACTTTTATTATATTCATACAAATCCTTGGAGCAGAAAATCCTTGCTTATGCAGACTAAGAACAATTTTTATTTTTGTAGGTCTGAGAATTCATGTTGAGAGGAAGATTGGAGAAGTGGAAATTTTCAATATACTGAAATCTACGATTCCCATCAGTACCATGGAAAGTTTGATGCACAATTTCTTTAAAGCACCCCTTCTACATAGAAGTATATAAGTAATATAGAAGTTTTCAATTTCAATAATTGTTTATAAGTAATTATATAAGTGTTCCATTTCAATAATTGTTTTCATTCCCAAATTCGAAATGTCCCCTACAAACATGCAAATAATTTTATGAATTCAAGTTTGGTCATATGGAAATGATTTCAGAGATATTTGTAGTACTAATATAGGGATCAATAAGAGGTTTATGTCCCATAGATCTTTTTCATGTGGTACTAATGTAACCTAATTTGTTCACAACACTATTTAATTTGTTGGAAATCCAAGGAATTTTTTAATAAAGATAAAAAACAAAATAACAATTGAACTATAATAAATAATAGTATACAAAAAAATTGCTAAAATTCTTCAATGAAAAAAAAATAATTCTGCCTGTAATGTTTTTTTTTTTCGAAAAATCCACATTGGCCTCATCCTGTGTTTCATATTCCATCGCAACCACATTTATATTATCATCTTCGAAATGTCTTTCTCTTTGACCTGCTAATAAACATAATGTTAATGAGTGGACAGATGTAAATGAAAATTCAGTGCTTACTAGAAATCATAGGTTTCCCTCAGGAATAATCTAGGAACTTTAGTTCTCTTCATTTCCTTTAGAAATATTAACCGCATATTCTTTCCTCTGGAAAATAATGAATGAGCTTCTTGCTCCAGTCCTAGAGAATGTAATCATTTCTTAGCAAGTATTTTATTTTTAGGGAACCTATGAAACTCAAACAAACCTATGAAATTTCAATTTGGAATCTTCGCTAGAGCTACGACTTTGACAGTGCTCCAGCCACCTCCAACATTGTGGTTGATAAATTAGAAAAATCTTGAACCTAATATATACTCTTGTACATGTTGAATATACACAAGATATACTTACAACCTTCTAGTATCCATTTTATTAAAAATTGCATGTATTTGTTTCATCAACAAAAATGATTGATATCTGTTTTAAGTAATTGTAGTAAATTTAGGGAGAAACCTAACTAGATTGATGAAATATTTTGAAAAATGTCCGTTTTCTATAGATGGTTGGAAAAATTTCAAAATTAAAATTTTGAAAAAAGTAAATAAACAATGACAATTGACAACTACGATGAATGCCATTATGATTGATCACACATTGTCGCCAACCCAAGAACACTTAAAAAAGCTGCAACCGATAGCTAACGAATATGATCAATTGCATAGAATGAAGTTAATCTGCTGAGATGAATGTGATAAAAAGATGCAATATACAAATTTATCCTACATAAATACTTAAAACGTTAAAATGGACTGAATCCAAAAGTTTACTATTTAGAATAGCACTAGCTTTTTCAATTCTCAAAGTGAATCGAATATTTGGGTTCCTTTTGTTGAGATGGCTTAAAAAGGCCTCTAATTCTTCATCTCTTTGACTCCAAATGAACAAAGTATCATGTACACAACATAGCAACATGATTGTTTTCTTTGATGCCATTTTGAAAGCACTCTGTTCGAATATTTCCATGAAGAAATTTTGAATTGCAGGACTCAAGGAGTTTCCCATGACAACACCATCTATTTGCTCATAAAACTTGCCTTTCCACTAGAAATAGCTGGATATTAGGCAAAGTTCATGAATATTTCAAAAACTTAATTTAGCGATTTCCCGATAGGAGCTAATCTGAAAAGAGGCACAACATCAAAACTTATGAATCGGTTGTTGGGTCCCAATTGTATGTTCTTCAGCTTTTCTACAAAATTGAGTAGCGTCTTTGACTAAAGTTTTCGGATTTCCTACATAAGGTATCAACAAAGTCATTAAAACTCTGGTCAAGTCGGATTTTAGTGAGACGATGGTACCAACAATTGATCGCAATGAAATATTATCCCTGTGAATTTTCGGAAGTCCATATATTCGCAAAGCCACTCTTACAAATCCTCTTTCCCACTTTTTCATGGAGAGAAGTTACTTTAATAGGAACCTTGGTTTATCTGATCCCAGATGAGGTAGGATGTTTACTGAGTTTCCTGTTGTTGAAGGGATACAACAACCATTAATTTTACCAGATGTATCATCACTCTGACCAAAAACCTGTGTAATAAGTCAATGCTCTGACTTTAGAGATTCTCAGAATCCCAATATTTTCAACTGACTACACATGAAAAATAATTTATAGTACTTACGAGTCCTCGAAGGAAACTGTTGGTTTAATTTCTAAGGAGTCCTGTCCTTCTCTAAAAATATCCATGTTTTCTGACGAAGGAAGTAACACACTTGTTTGAATTGATCAAATAGAAAAAATAACACTACAGAACACGAATATACACGATTAACACAGTGCACAGTGCGGGAAACGAAATACCACAGAACATCAAATACTCATAAGCCACAGAATATTTATAGATATTCTGTGCATAAGCAATGAGCACAGAACATCAAATAAGGGTTATGTCACAGAACATCAAAATATGCATAAGTCAATGGGGTTATGATAATTTTTTGTCTATGATTATTGGCGAATCCAAAAATCTAAACTCCCTCTAGGGGCGAAATATCGCACTAAGAAAACAATTCTACTTTGGAATAATCCCGTTCAAAATACATGGTTTGTAATATAAATCAGTGATATTTTCGATCAATATACGAAGACTGGTGAAATTATTAGGTTTTCTGAATAGTATAATTGATGCTGAGAAACTATCGAAAGGTATTTATACGAGAATTATAAGTTAACATAAAATTATTCTCAAATTCATGTGTTGAATTTCAGGTTAGAAGCTAAATTGAAGCTGATCAGATATAAAAAGATTCATTTGAATAATATTTGGTAGTGGAATAATATTTTCATTATGAGTGAATGAATTATATCCCTTGATATATTGAAAAAAGAGAAGTTCGGGTGAGAAAATTGAAGATGGGAAAAATGTTTGTTTTCTCTCTTCATTTTCAGATTGATAATCTTTCCTTAGGTCTGTTGTAAAAAATTTTGTGAATATTTCATAATAGTTTAAATATCTTTTCAGGTTCAAAATTTCAGCACATGAAAGCTCCTGAGCTTAAAGCTACTGCTGTGACTTCTCGAAACTTGCAACGTAGTTTATATCCAGAAGAAATGAATAGAACTTGTATGGCCCAACATAAATTGAGGAAAGAATCCAGGAATGATACTCTTAGGGATAAACATATAATTTCTCAATCAACAATTCAGTGTACTCATTTCCATGATTTTGAAAGTGGTATGTAAATCAAAGGAAAAATGCTGCAATATTGTCTGCTTTGAGTAAAGAGGAACAATCTGCTGTGCATGTGCTATTCAAAATGCAATCTGTGAGATTTGAAAATAAAGAGGAAGTATCTGAAGACAATGGGACAAGTAAACACTGGTGATTTGAAGTGGAATTTTGCTAACGCCATTAAAAATAAGAAACAATTGAAGACCTTGACTGAATTTGCAAACACTTGGTTTGGAAGATTATAAGTTTTCAAACAATTAAAATTTTTAAGTATTTTATGAATTTTCAAAGGTTTGTTCTATACTTATGTCAGCATTTTGTTTTAGTCGTTGCACTTTGACTTGGCAATTACATAAATCTCTTCTGACTTTTTGGTATCATCTCTGGCAAATTTTCCATTGTAAACATATATTTTATCTATATTTGATTGTTATCTTAATATTGCGTGATGAAAGATATATACAATTTCCATTTCAAAATCACAAACAAAACACAAATAAAGACGGGAAAAAATTTCAGAATCGTTTATTCATTTTGCAACATATGATTGAAGAAATGATTAAATGAAATGTTCTCAATCAAATTTTGTTCGTAATCTTCATAAAAGGGAGCACCCACTTTCAAAAATGATTTGGGAAAACTTTAATAAACAATGAAGTCTTATGTTCCAAATTCAACAGATTCATCTGAACCTGTGTGCAGCACGAATGATTCTGCTTCAATTGGATATCACTTCGGGGTAGTACCATTCATTTACGAATTCTGCAGAATCTCATGGATCTAGGAAATACTTCTCAATATATGATTCTACGTCATTTGAGTATTCCTAACAAGTGTATTACATATTCATTTGACCAAAATAATTATTTCTACAAGTAATTTAAATATCTTTGCATGCAATTTTTTCATCATTCGTGGTGAAAACGAGTTGTTCTTCTGAATTCGCCACACTTAATGTACCATCAGAAATGCATTAACACACACTACCATATCAAAAAGCCTTTAAATCACTCTTAAAATGAATATCTATTCTTTTATTTCACAAAATGATATAAATATCCCGTTGTCATTCAAAAATTTACAAAAAAACCCTAGCGCCACTCAGGCTGGTGGTTAAATTTCGAACCTAGAAAACAAGTATTTACAGCGCCCTCAACGGTAGTTGGATTGGCCAATAACACAGATTTTTATAATGTGGTTGTAATTGTTGCCAGAGTAATGGCGATTCCAGCTACCGTTGAGGGCGCTGCGAGTTGTAAACAATTACTTGTTTTCTAGGTCCGTTATTTCGCCACCAGCCTGGGTGGCGCTAGGCGATTTGTTTTGATATTTTCGAATGACAACTGGATATTTAAATAATTTAATTAATTTGTGAAGGAAATGACTGGATTTTTATTTATTGGAGTGATTTAAATACTTTTTGAGGTCGTGGTGTGTGTTTATGAATATTGAGTGAAGTGAATTGAGGTGAACCAATTCGTTTTTGCCATGAATGATGCACATATTTTTCAAATTACGTATAAGAACAATCAGTACGATCAAATGAATATGTATCACACAATATCGGGTTTATTCGAAGGTAGTAGAACGAAAAAAAACAGAAGATTGGTATATCATTAACTTCATTCTTTCTTTTCACCACAATTCGGCAATGTTGATGCATGTCTCCCAAAATTATCGTGTTACAATGTAGTTGTATGCCTCTTCTGCATAATTCGTCAATAAATGCCACTACTTCCAAGTGGTATTCAATTGAAGCAGAATTATTCATACTACGCAAAGGTTCAACTAGGAATGAGTCTTTTGAGTTTTTAATCCTGCGACTTCATTGTTTATACATTTTTGAAGGTTTTCTTTTCAATGAAAATTTCCTACGAAATATTATTTTGATCATTTATTGCATTTTATTTATTATTTAGATAACAATCAAATGTGAATTGAATATTCATTTACATTGGAAAATTTGATATTCTACTTACATGTACCTATAAATATAATAGAAGATAGAAATATCGATACCAGAAACTCGGGAACAATGTAATTGCAAAGCCAAAGTGAACTAAAACAAAATGCTGACAAATAGAGACAAAAAAAGTACTCATTCCTTACTAGTCATCAGCGTAAGTTCTCTTTTATTTAGGCATATCTCTGAAACTAACCTAACAAAATCATTTCGAGAATTTAGGCCGTCGTCGTAGATTAGTTCTCGACGTTTCGCCAGTTCGAGTGTCTGGCATCTTCAGGAGTTATATTTCAGGAGATGTTCTCACTGGACTGAACTGCCTGCTGCCAGGGCCTGCTGTAGGGCCTGCCACACTCAGGCAGTTCAGTCCAGTGAGAACATCTCCTGAAATATAACTCCTGAAGATGCCAGACACTCGAACTGGCGAAACGTCGAGAACTAATCTACGACGACGGCCTAAACGCTCGAAAGAACATGTCACATTGAACGATGGCCGCGAAAGCCTCAACCAATTCAACAGACCGTTCATCTTTCATTAAATAATACATTTCCATTGTTTTGTGTTGTTCAATTTCCTCATTACTTTCGAAATCATGAGAATCAATGAATGGCCTCACATTTTGTTGAGGAATTAAATGTTTTTCTCTAAGTGAATTTTGTCTTTCCATTATCAATTTGCGCTGAACCATGGTAAGCTTATTGATTTTTTTCTGTTGAATCTCTGGTAAATTTTAAAGAGAAACAGCATTAGCCTTCAGCATAGTATAAAGAAACATATATTATACAATGCCTTCAGTTAGGGAACCTACATATCATATGCTGTAATGTTGACCTGGAAAGATAAAAAAGTCATTGAAAATATTTAAAAAAATCATTTACCTGTAGCAAGATAATCAAAATGAATATAACCATTCTTTGTAAATTGATGGAAATGTATGTTCCTATCGCTGCCTTTCCTTGAGAAGCAATTAAGAACACAACAATTAGTGTTATACACCCTTGGTAATAGTACTTTACCACTCGATTTCAATAATTTTTTCTATTCATATAGTCCAAAGATAGCTCTCAACCTAAAACTTGAAAAACTCTCAAATATCACTTGAAATGAATGTCACTAATATAAATACCTTTGCCATTATTTTCCAACGGCAATTCTGCAATTCAGGAAAAAAAATTACGACAAATATATCGAAAGAAGCAAAAATATTCTTGACTCAATCAATATTTACGTCTGATTATTTGGAATCGCCAAATGAAATGAGATAGGCGAATCAAAATAGGCGCTATGCACCCTGGTGACAATCTCATTAACTACAAATGTTGACATGGTTTTTGTATTTGTGCGATGCGATCAATGTGAATATTTGTGTTTCGAAATCATTTCAGAAAGTATGAATCATTCGAATACCTATTGTTCAGTTCTTCAGTGTTACTCCTGAGAAAAAAGATAACACGTCAATTTCCATGCTTTTCCTCAAGCTAGTAATAAATATCGTGTTTGGGTAGAAAGTGAAATTGGGGAGTAATGTGTTGATGGATACAAAAATAGTAAAGAAAAAGACAATTTCCAGAGTCACATATTTTATCAATCTAACATACAAGAAGCAAGGAATTAACATGCATACTGCGGCAAAAATATATAAGACCATATGTAGACCCTTGATTGAATATGCACACCCATTATACGCTAACTGCAAACCTAGAGCAATAAAAAACTTACAAGTTGCAGAGACAACAGCCCTAAGAAAAATAACAAGAATGCGTCACCCAAATAATGTTCTCCATAATCTCCCAAATCAACTTTTATATGAAGAGGCAGGAATTGAACCAATAAATGAAAGAATCAAAAGACTAAATAAGAAATTTCATTCTAAACTGATTGAACAGAACGGCATAATCGAACAATATCATGATGATGGAGCAAACAAATCTTCAAGAAAGCATCCCACACAGACTCTTTTGAAAATGTTAAATTCTAATTAAATAATATTATATAATGAAATGTATACATTTTAAATATAAAAAAAAAATTAAAAGGCTGAAGGACCCTTGGTCGATGGCCATTTGTAACATAGTACAATAAACTACAGTTACTACTACTAATGTGTTGATGGATCGATTAAAAGCTTGGCAACTCAAACACAAAATGGGTAAACCAAATACTAGAAATATAAGAGTATGTTCCCTGCATTATATGGATGACGATTTTTTTTATCGAGGTAATCACGGATCACAAGAAATTTCAGGCTAGATTTATAGGGATATTCTAATCGTTTAGATTCCAGTTCCAAAGTAACTTTCCCAAGAAGACTGATTTTTCTTCCAGAATCATAATAGAAGGGTCCTCAATTTTATTTGATAATTCATTCCTCCCTAATACAAATCAGCTATGGAGCTGATTTGTATTATTGTTACAATACCTAAATACTCGTATGTATTACGTTGTCAAGACTTATGTAAAAAATTAAGCAATTCCCTAAATGAATTAAATTGCTGTTCATTTTAGTTTAATTTCTTGGGTTTTTCCCTCTAGGTCATGAGGGCTTATTATTATCATTACTTCGTTGGGACTGTTGAATTGCATGTTAATTTAGAATCAAAAACTCAGGAAGGTAAAAAACATTACAACTGACGATCATTAGCCTTACAAATAACATGAAACATCTTTTGAAATAACTTTTTCTCTGCCACTGTTAATACCTTTTTGTAATAGTATCGTTGAAATTCCATTTTTATCATTTCACATCATCATCAGAAGATACATAAAATATGAAATAGCATTTAGTACATTTCTTAGGTACCCAACTGAATTTGACAGAAATATTTACACAGTATTGAAACAACTGATAATTACTTCCGCCTTTGCCTTTACAAAAAGAGATAATATGTAAACAGTAACACACTCCTTCACTATAGAAGTCAAAAAAGTATTCTTATGGTTCTACTACTTGCCACCTTGGCGCTGCGATCTTAACTATTTCAACTGCATAAATAAAATTCAAATTTTCAAGATATATGTATAGATAAAATTGAAACCTTGCAAACCAATGCATCAAAAACAGATGCAGTCAATTATTGCGAAATAATTATAAACAAAATAAGAAAATATTGTACACCAAATACATTCCTCAAACAAGCTCATACGTGCAGAGACGAAAGTTGATACAATATAGAATAATTCTAATTACCAGTGTGAATAATATCCTTGTTTATATAATAAGGATAATATTCATCTATCGAATAATAAACATTGTCTACCGAACGCAACCTAGGTATGAAATCTGGGGAATTTTAAATTATTGTTGGTAGAGCTAGCAGCATTCTAGGGAAAATAACTTTTTGGTTCTGTCAACTTTGAACACAGTAAATGACATGTCAATCGCTATTTCACTTAGAATATAGAAAACCAGGAAGGAGCATATCATGCATTCTGGTGCGACGAGAATGGTGCACTCAATATGGCCGATACTCGTTTCCGTTTCGCAGTGGCGTAGGGCATTTGAATTTTCAATTACATTTTATTAACGAAATGGCATATTCCAAATCGGTCTAAAAAATCTTAACGAAGTAGGAGAGCAAAACACAATGCAATTTCATATTGTTTTTATTGATTCCTTAACAAAATTAATCTGTTATACAGTTCTAATTCTTTCATCATCAACCGTATTTTTACACATATAATTCAACCTGGTGATAAAAAAACAATTAGTTGTACTTTTTATCAAAAGTATCAGACGATATATTCATTTCATGGTCTTTTATTCTTTACTTACATATTCCAACTGATCGATTTCAATTGTTGGAAAGCTGCTGGAAATAACCTGATAAAGGCCACAGATGACCGATTAAAACAATCGCCTGGAACATAAAAAGGCTCCTGTCGTTAGGACAAAACCCAGGTTTCTTTACGAAACTCATCCATATCACTCTCTGTTTTTTCATCTCTGGGAAATCTGGAAAAATAATTGAACTTATAAATTGTGAAGAACTGAATAAAAATTAATTCAACGATACAATCATGGTTTTACTTCCGAAATGTCCCTTGAGACGAAATTAATAGCGCTACCAACTATAAGTGTCAGTTGGTTCAATGAAATTGATTACCGAACATCACCTACGCCCATGGTTTGTTACGGATAACCTCCAAATTCAGCAAAATTGAAATCCCGTGTTTTTCAGGAAAAAATGAATCATTTCAATACCAATATCACTTACCTGTGAAATGTTACACCAAATTCTTGTTTTTTTGGTGTTTTGAAATTGCCACACTCTGCGCAACTAATCATTTTATCGAGAATGTTCTAAACTTGGAAAATGTCTTATAGCACTAAATTACGTGTATAAAATAGTAAGAAATTCACGGACACACCTTTAAAACCTCGCCTAAAACTTAATTCAATACAGTTAAACTGTGAAAATATTACAAAAACCAAATAAAAGTACAATTTGCTGAGAGCACCACTTTCTTATTTCAAATTCAAACCAAACGATGACTCATTCGTGGTGCACTCTTGTCGCACTTCCGCTCTTGCATTAGGTGCGCATAGGCTCCTTCCTGGTATTTTATATTCTAAGCTATTTCATTTGACATGAAACAATTTCACAGAATATCTATCCTATCTATCTAGATTTTCTGTGACAATTTTGAAGACACAGAATATCTCTATAATTAGATATTCTGTGGATGTATGACATGTAACAATTTTGATGAGATTTAACCATAGAGCTTATATCCTTATTCTTTTCTTCCTTTATATTAGCTAGCCGATTAAATAGCTTCATTGAATTAGGGTGAAGTTGCACACATTGAGAACTGAAATATTACTAGATTGAAATATCAAAAGCCCCCTTACTTGATGCACAGTTTTTATTTCTGAACTGTGCTTGAAATTCTGTTGTGTGAGTCATAAAGGGGCTCCATCAATTTGTTAACTTTCCTCTTTCTCTCAAGGTTAGAAAATTGTAGTTCAGGGATTGAAAAATTTGCAAACCCTGTTTCATTCGAATACTTCTCAAATAAAACTTCAAGCTTAGGCAATAAGTATATTTAAAAATAGAACAATATCAAGATACATTTCATAAAAAATGAGAATGGTTTATGTGATTCTTGAAATCACTTTTACATTTCGAGGTGAATCTACATAAACAACATCTGAGCAAATTCGAATGAAACGATTCCACATGTATTTTAAGTGCAAATTTGTACTTTGTATCAAAACTACATAAAGAACAATCATATCGCTCAAGATTGGATTGATCAGTGCCTATTTTTCTTTTGAGATTTATCGACTGATCAGGAGCTAACTTTGAATAAATCGAATCTGAATGAATTGTATCGATATGCAATCTGAGATGATTCTTCTGATTGGACGAAAATCTGCATAAATGACACTTGTGTTGCTTGTTGTAATGATGAAATGTATTCATGTGATTTTGGACACTCATCTTATAATTTGATGCGAAATCGCATAAAACACACTTGTATTGCTTCGAATTCGAATGAACAAACTTCACATGTCTTTTAAGATTGTATTTGCTCTTGAAGGAAAACCCACAATTTTTCCCTTTTCTCAAATGATTTTTTTCCATGATGGAGGAGTAACCATTTGTTTCATCAATTTTATCCAAGTTATCTTCAACTTTCCATATGAATTTTTCAGCCACATCCACTTCTTCATTTTTGACCATGTCAGTTTCACATCTTTCTTCATCGTAGGAAGCTCGAGCCCTGAAACAGATTTTCTTGATTCCATCGATACAAACAGTTCACATTTTAAATTTTCATTCAATTTTTATTTTTCAGATAGATGTTAATACGAAAGTAGCCACATTTCAAGGAAAACCATGAAAATTAACTTTTTCCACGATGAAATATATTACTTTTTCCCTCAAACCTTTTGGGATTCGTGAAAATTTGAAATTAGCTTGAATTGAATTTTGCCCATCAGAAAAACACAGAACCATTTTCCACACATTTTAAAGGATTATGAAGATTGTAAATTGAACTTTCTTAAGTCAATAGCAACAAATGCTGTCCCTGTTTTCAAGTTTTATTGAACCTTGTTTCAATGAATGTGGTGGGACTAAGAAAGCATTAATTCCTATAACCCCCCCTGTTGATTTTGTAAAGATTCTTCCATACTTGATTCAATTTTTAATAGAAGCACTCTTTCCAAAAATTTTGAAAGGAAGACTCAATAAACTAAAAGGACAGTAACTATTTGGATAAAAAGAATTTTTTCCACATTTTAAAAATGCAACTACCTCAGTCTTGCTGATTATTCATATGCAAAGAAAAACCTCATTTTTTTCAATGTTTTCTCATGAACACTAGTCGGATTTCTAAATATTTGAAAAAATTGTATGCTATGAAAAGCAAAATGAGGCAAAACAAGGGCAATATTATGGCCATAAAATTTTCAGCAGAAGTAGCAAAATTATCACATGAATATAAATTGAAAAGAAAAGCAAATGGAACCTACTATCTGCAGAATTTCTAATAATCTAACAATTTTTCAATACTTAGTATCGAGTTAGTAAATGAAACCATCTTGTTATAAGGTAAGACGAATCCATTAATACCTTACCCTTAGCAGAACCACAACATACTTGAAAAGAATCCGATAGAGGGATCGTTTGCAATTAGAAGATCCAACTCTTGGGATCATTCATGGAACTGTTAAATTGGAGCAGATCTACCACTCCAAGAATATCCAGGAACCATTGTATGTTCAAAGACCATTTCTTAGAATAACTTGAAATATCTAGTATTGTGTACATTTGTAAGGTATTCTTGTGATTTTGAAAATTTACCAAGCACACAATGAAATTTGTTGGCTCAGGTAAAAACCCTGGGAAAATAAGCATTAAATCTTTATTACTTGATTTTAGCTTTATTTCAATACTCACTTCACTAATGAAGAAATATAGATGATTCACCTTCAATTCATTATTGATGATTTTTTCAAGTAATATTCGGCTCGGAAGTAGAAACGACGCTGAAACGTTCAATAATTGCTCCCTTTATCAGAGTTATGATTATTTAAGTAAAGGTTAAAGAAAACTCAAAAATTAGTACTCACCAGTCATTGACAAAGGCGTTTCCTTCATTTTCCATTCGGTTTTCAAAATTTACCATTGTGTTGTATGAAAATTTTGTTCTTGGAAACACACTATCACAGTTTAGTAATATAATTATATTTATTATTAAATTTATATTTCTAAACTGTGCACACTATCTTCTCTCAACCACGGCACAACAGAAAGTAAAGTAAATAAACAAGAACGACCTTCACTAACCACAGTTCACTAACCTCAAGAGCCACACCACAGAAAACCGCGTAATTTGTAATCCACAGAACAAAATGAATGAATGACAACTATTTCACGATTCACGGATAGGCTGCGCCCTCTGGGAACTCGAATTTTCACGAGTAGGTCAGATCATTGTAAATATTTTAGTCTTCTTCTTCACTTGCTTGATGTTCCGTGATAAATACTAACGGTTCCTCCGCATGATACGAGGAATTGGCGAATCCAACTACCGTTGAGGGCGCTGTAAATACTTGTTTTCTAGGTTCGAAATTTAGCCACCAGCCTGAGTGGCGCTAGGGGTTTTTTTGTAAATTTTTGAATGACAACGGGATATTTATATCATTCTGTGAAATAAATGAATAGATTTTCATTTTAAGAGTGATTTAAAGGCTTTTTAAGATGTGTGTTAATGCATTTCTGATTGTATATTAAGTGTGGCGAATTCAGAAGAACAACTCGTTTTCACCAAGAATGATGAAAAAATTGTATGCAAAGATATTTAAATTACTTGTAAGAACAATTATATTGGTCAAATGAATATGTTTGATACTTGTTGGGATTACTCAAATGACGTAGAATAATATATTTGAAAGTATTTCCTAGATCCATGAGATTCTGCAAAATTCGTAAATGAATAGTACTACCTCGGAGTGATATCCAATTGAAGCAGAATCATTCGTTCTGCACACAGGTTCAAATGAATCTGTTGAAATTGGAAACATACGACTTCATTGTTTATTAAAGTTTTCCCAAATCATTTTTGAAAGTGGGTGCTCCTTTTCATGAAGATTACGACCAAAATTTGATTGAGAACATTTCATTTAATCATTTCTTCAATCATATGTTGCAAAATGAATAAACGATTCTGAAATTTTTTCCAGTCTTTATTTGTGTTTTGTTTGTAATTTTAAAATGTAAATTGTATATATCTTTCATCACACAATATTAAGATAACAATCAAATATAGATAAAATATTTGTTTACAATGGAAAACTTGCCAGAGATGATACCAAAAAGTCAGAAGAGATGTATGTGATTGCCAAGTCAAAGTGAAATGACTAAAACAAAATGCTGACATAAATATAGAACAAACCTTTGAAAATTTATAATTGTTTGAAAACTCATAGGGTCGGTTACACAAAACTTCGATTGCACCGTTAAATTAATTGGAGCCAACGCGATTCGTTGAAATTTCAAAACGAGTGATTCGATTGGTTCGAATTTACGTAAGGTTTTTAAATCGTACAATTAGAGCTTTGTGAAACCCGCCCATAATCTTTCAAACCCAGTGTTTGCAAATTCAGTCAAGGAGTTCAATTGTTTCTTATTTTTAATGGCGTTAGCAAAATTTCACATCAAATCACTAGTGTTTACTTGTCCCATTGTCTTCAGATACTTCCTCTGCATTTGCAAATCTCACAGATTGCATTTTGAATAGCACATGCACAGCAGATTGTTCCTCTTTACTCAAAGCAGACAATATTGCAGCATTTTTTTCTTTGATTTACACACCACTTTCAAAATCATGGAAATGAGTACACTGAGTTTTTGATTGAGAAATCATATGTTTATCCCTAAGAGTATCATTCCTGGATTCTCTCCTCAATTTATGTTGGGCCAAACAAGCCCTATTCATTTCTTCTGGATATTAACTACGTTGCAAGTTCGAGAAGTCACAGCAGTAGCTTTAAGCTCAGGAGCTTTCATTTGCTGAAAGATTGAACCTGAAAAGATATATAAATAAATATTATGAATTATTCACAAAATTTTTTACAACAGACCTATGACAAGATTATCAATCCTAAAATGATGAGAGAAAACAATCATTGTTCCCATCTTCAATCTTCTCACCCAAGCTTCTCTTTTTTCAATATATCAAGGGCATTATAATTCATTCACTCATGATGAAAATATTATTCCACTAGCCAATATTATTCAAATGAAACTTTTTATTTCTGCTCAGCTTCAATATTGGCGAATCCAAAAATCTAAACTCCCTCTAGTGGCGAAATATCGCCCTAAGAAGACAAGTATACTTTGGAGTAATCCCGTTCAAAATACATGGTTTATCATATAAATCAGTGATATTTTCGTTTAATATACGATGATTGCTGTAATTATTAGGTTTTCTGAATAGTAGAATTGATGCTGAGAAACTATCGAAAGGTATTTATACGAGAATTATAAGTTAACATTAGATTATTCTCAAATTAATGTGTTAAATTTTAGGTTAGAAGCTATATTCAAGCTGAGCAGAAATAAAAAGATTCATTTGAATATTGGCCAGTGGAATAATATTTTCATAATGAGTGAATGAATTATAATGCCCTTGATATATTGAAAAAAGAGAAGCTTGGGTGAGAAGATTGAAGATGGGAAAAATGTTTGTTTCATCTCTTCATTTTCAGATTGATAATCTTGCAATAGGTCTGTTGTAAAGAATTTTGTGAATATTTCATAATAGTTTATTTATCTTTCAGGTTCAAAATTTCAGCAAATGAAAGCTCCTGAGCTTAAACCTACTGCTGTAACTTCTCGAAACTTGCAACGTAGTTAATATCCAGAAGAAATGAATAGGGCTTGTATGGCCCAACATAAATTGAGAAGAGAATCCAGGAATGATACTCTCAGGGCTAAACATAATTTCTCAATCAACAACTCATTGTACTCATTTCCATGATTTTGAAAGTGGTGTGTAAATCAAAGAAAAAAATGCTGCAATATTGTCTGCTTTGAATAAAGAAGAACAATCTGTTGTGCATGTGCTATTCAAAATGCAATCTGTGACATTTGAAAATGCAGAGGAAATATCCAAAGACAATGGGACAAGTGAACAATGGTGATTTGATGTGAAATTTTGTTAATGCCTTTAAAAATGAGAAAGAATTGAACTCCTTGACTGAATTCGCAAACACTTAGTTTGGAAGATTATAAGTTTTCAAACAATTAAAATTTTTTAAGTATTTTATAAATTCTCAAAAGTTTGTTCTATATTTATGTCAGCATTTAGTTTTAGTCGTTTCACTCCGATTTGGCAATTACATACATCTCTTCTGACTTTTTGGTATCATCTCTGGCAAATTTTCCATTGTACACAAATATTTTATTGTTCATTTGATTGTTATCTTAATATTGTGTGATGAGAGATTTAGGGTCGGTTTCACGAAACTTTGATTGTGCGATTACAAAACCTACGTAAATTCGAACCAATCGAATCACTCGTTTTGAAATTTCAACGAATCGCGGTGTCTTCAATCAATTTAACGGTACGGAAAAAGTTTTCTGATTGAAAAACCTTATGTAAATTAGAACCAATCGAATCACTCGTTTTGAAATTTCCACGAATCGCTGTGGCTCCAATTAATTTAACGGTACAAAGTTTTTTGAAACCGACCCATATTTTAAAATTACAAACAAAACACAAATAAAGACTGAAAAAATTTCAGAATCGTTTATTCATTTTGCAACATATGATTGAGGAAATGATTAAATGAAATGTTCTCAATCAAATTTTGTTCGTAATCTTAATGAAAGGGAGCACCCACTTTCAAAAATGATTTGGGAAAACTTTAATAAACAATGAAGTCGTATGTTTCGAAATTCAACAGATTCATCTGAACCTGTGTGCAGCACGAATGATTCTGCTTCAATTGGATATCACTTCGAGGTAGTACCATTCATTCACGAATTCTGCAGAATCTCATGGATCTAGGAAATACTTCCAAATATATTATTCTACGTCATTTGAGTAATCCCAACAAGTGTAATACATATTCATTTGACCCAAATAATTGTTCTTACAAGTAATCTAAATATCTTTGCATACAATTTTTTCATCATTCGTGATGAAAACGAGTTGTTCTTCTGAATTCGCCACACTTAATGTACAATCAGAAATGCATTAACACACACTTCCTTCTTAAAAAGCCTTCAAATCTTTCTTAAAATGAAAATCTATTCATTTGTTCAACAAAATTATATAAATATCCCGTTGTCATTCAAAAATTTACAAAAAACCCCTAGCGCCACTCAGGCTGGTGGCTAAATTTCGAACCTAGAAAACAAGTATTTACAGCGCCCTCAACGGTAGTTCTTCTTCTTCTTCTTCCTCTTGTGATAGGACCAGGTCCTGTTCAATCCTGTACATTTGGCTCTCTTATAAAATTTTCCTGAGATACTGAACTCCAGCTCTCGTACCATCTTTTTGGTGGTCTGCCTACAGGTCTGCGCGTGTATTAGGTTTCTGATTTTTAGCCCACTTTGCCCATCTGTCCTCTGGCATTCTTTCCACATGGTCTCTCCAGAATCTTTTGCGTGCTCTGACCCACCTCACCACATCCTGTACGCCCAATTCTTCCCTTATGTCATCACTCCGTATTCTGTCCCTTAGGGTGACACCCTTGATGGTTCTTAATATTTTCATCTCTGTAGTTCTCATTATTCTTTTTGTTGTTGATGTCTCGGCTCTGGTTTCTGTGGCATATGTGAGAATAGGTCTTACACACGTTTTGTATATTCTGGTCTTACTCTTTGAGCTCATCGCTTTGTTCTTCCACACTATATCTCTCAGGTAGCCGCTGACTCTAGATGCTTTTGTCGCTTGTGTTCGTGCCTCTTCTGTCAGGTTTCTTTCGCTCGATATATTCACTCCCAGATAATTGAACCTTGATACCTGCTGTATTATTCCGCTATCAACCGCTAATTTGCATCTAATGGGATTTTTAGAGATGACCATTGATTGTGTCTTGTTGATGGAAATGCTCATATTAAATTTTTCAGCAGAAGTTTTCATCTTATATAATAGACGTTGTAGGTCATCTTCATTTTCTGCTACGGCAACACCATCGTCTGCGTAAAACAACACCTTTAGGGAGCGGTGACCCATTCTGTAACCTGCGTTGACACTGTTGACTTCCTTGATAATTTGGTCCATTATGATGTTAAATAGGGTTGGGCTAAGACCCTGTCGAATACCGGCATTTATTTGAACTTCTTCAGAGAGTCCTTCCTTAGTTTTAATTCTTGTTCTGGTTCCAGTATAAAGTTCTTTTATGATTCTTTGGTACTTATAGTCTATGTTGTTTTTCTCAAGACTCCTAATGACGTCGCTCAGGCGTATCCTATCAAATGCTTTGGTAAAGTCAACAAAACAGATGAAAATGGGTTTGTTGAACTCTATCGACTTTTCCACTAGCTGACGAACTATGAATATTGCGTCCACCGTTGATCTATTGGACCTGAATCCTTGTTGTTCTTCGGATGTTGGTACCTTATTTCTTATTCTATTTGCTATGATTTTAGTAAACAGTTTAAGAACAGAACTGAGCAAAGTAATGTTTCTGAAATTATTCGGGTCTTTTTTTTCTCCTTTTTTGTAAATGGGTAGGGATATACTTGATTTCCATTCATCTGGGATAGTGCCAGAGGTTATGATCTTCTGGAATAGTCGCGTCAGTTCTTTTTGTAACTCTGTTCCTCCGTACTTAATAAGTTCATTGTTTATATTATCGATGCCGGGCGTCTTTCGGTTTTTCAGTTTTTTTGTTGTTGCCTGAACTTCTTCCACCATTATTTCGGGTTCATTGTTGTCGACGTTCGGTATGATTTCAATAGTCGACTCATTGTTATTGGGGGTGTTATACATATTTTCAAAGTGTCTAATCCATGTCTCCCGTGTCAACTCATTCACCTGTACTTCCTCCGTCACCTGTTTCTTCCTGTTCCGTAGCATATTCCATATCTTCCTCTGGCCACCATATAGGTCTCCCTCCATTTCGATTGAGAATCTTTCCCAGTATTCCTTTTTAAGTTCTTTTATCCTGTTGTTTATTCGGTTTCTAACGCTTTTGTAGTTTTGATATTCGTGTGGGCTCCTGTCGTTAATATATTTGATGAACGCTTCTTTTTTTTCTCTTGCGAGTTCCTTAACTTCGCTGGTGAACCAAGGTTTTGTATTCCCTTTAGCATTAGTATTTATAGTTCTTGTACCTATGGCTTCTGTTGCACTCTGTATTATATTGTTTTTAATTTTTCCCCAGGCTAATTCCACGTCGTCGGTCTCTGATATATGACATTCTCTAGTTTTTTCATTAAGTCTCTTTTCGTATAGTAATCTTGTGCTCTCGTCTTTCAATGATTCTATATTGAATTTAGTGATGTAGATGGGTTCTTTCTTTTTTTTCCGTATGCCTGTAGTCCGGTACTTGCACAAGATAAGATTATGTTGTGTCCCTATGTTTGCCGATGTTAGTGCTCTAACATCAAGGATATGTTGCGGTTCTACCATTCTGTTTGTGATCACGTAATCGATAATCGATTTATCTCCCCTTGTATTACAAAATGTATATTTTTGTTGGTCCTTATGTTGGAAGAATGTATTGTTGATCTTCAGTTCGTTGTATGTGCACAACTCTAGGAGCATGTTACCATTCTCATTTCTTGTTTCCTCGTTAAAGCACTGCATAACGCCTGGGATTGCATCATTACCTACGCGTGAGTTTAGGTCTCCCATCAAGAATACTTTTTCATTTCTTGGTAGTTTATCCAAGGTAATTTGCAGATCATCGAAAAACTGTTCTCTTTCCTCTCTTGGCTTTGTTATGTCTGGTGCGTACACACTTATCAGATGGGTTCTATCATTCTCAAATTTCATTGTTATATACATTATGTTTTGGTGTATGTATTCTACGTCTTCAATGAGATGTTCCAGTTTCTCGTGCACTACTATTCCGACTCCTGCATGTGCTCTGATGTCCTTGTCTACTCCGCTATGAAACAGAATGTAGTTTCCATATCTCGAGTTGCCTTTACCTTTTTTCTTGGTTTCTGATAGCATGCAAATATCGATGTTATTGGTAGCGATTTCTTGTAGTACTTCCTGATCTCTGTTGTTCCATGATGTGATGTTCCAGCAGGCTAATCTGAGTTTGTTTCGTTTCCATTCCCGTTTTTTCCTTTTTCTCGCCGTGTCGTTTACCAGATTTATCCGTCCTGTTTCCGAGGCCAAAGTATCGGTTCTTTGAGCAGTGTAGGTTTTTCTAAGAGGCAGGTTGCTAACCTCACCTCTAAACCCTCCTCCTTTATCCGGGCTTGGGACCGGCAGCAGAGCCGTCGAACTACTCAATCCATCCAACGACTCTCCAGGCGGTAGTTGGATTCGCCAATAACCACAATCACAGGCCACAATACATAAAATGACAGATGTTCTATGTTATTACCATAGACACAGAATATCTAGGATAGATATTCTGTGCCATAGACAATAATGATTATTGATGTTCTGTGGACAATAATATTTAATTTCGATGACCATAACCTATAATGTTTATATTATTCAGAAAATTCTCAAGTTTTCATGTGTCCTCTGGTGATATTTTTTCTCTTTGATTGTTTCTCTTGATTTTTCCTTCGAGATCGTGAACTCTATTACATCTTCATCAAAAAACATGGAGTTTATTGGAGTAGAACTGGGCTTACAAGTAAAACCAACAGTTTCCTTCAAAGACTCGTAAGTACCATGATTTATCTGGCATGTGTAGTCTGTTGAAATTGCGATTCTGAGAAACTCTGAAGCTTGAATAATGAAACATCTAGTGGAATTACTCAAGAAAAAAAGGCCTTGCTCTAGCTCACATACATCTTATTTTGGGTATTTTTAGTTGAATTTTCAAGGAATACTACATTAGAAGATTGGGTTGAATGAGGAACATCAAAGGTGAATCATGAGGTGAAGGAATTAATTAAAATAACCAAAATATATACAAGCCTATTGGTTTTTTAATAGAATATGAGATGAGGAAATTTTGCATTCCAAATACACTGCGCAAAAAAATTAACGCACATTATGGAAATCTCAAATTTATTCTACAACTGAAAGTGTTCTCAATGATGATTATTTTTATCAGAATTATGCATGCATATGTTATCCACTTTCAACGTTTTTCTTCAATACATATGTTTTTTCCCAGCAGGAATAAAAAACGATGATATTATCAGATATTGAATGTATTGGCTCCATTCTTGCTTGTTCTCGATCAATTCTAGTGATCAATAGTTTTTCTTTCGTTCGATTTTCTACACTCGATTGCTATGCAACGCGAAACACGCAATTTGACCCAAGAGGAATGTGCCCAAGCGGTAGTTTTGCGAGAAGAAGGGTGGATATACACAAGAATTGCAGAAAGGTTTGGAGTTTCCCATGCAAGTGTGTCCAGAATGTTGCAGCGATTCAGGGAGACAGGTATGAATGTCCGAAGACCAGGACAGGGTAGACCACGGGTAACAACTGCCATTCAAGAACGTTACTTGAGAGTTTCTTCGTTGAGACAACGGTTTGCAACCGCTCGTCTCCTTCAAAATCAGCTTGAGCAAACTCATGGGGTGCAAATTAGCACTCAGACAATAAGAAATCGCCTCAGAGAATATGATTTGAGGCCTTGTGTCGCGGCAAGAGGCCCAGCTCTTCCATTGGGAAGAGGCCGATTGGGAAAGAGTTCTCTTCACAGATATGCTCAGTGCAATTTCCTGAATACTACTGGTTTCGGGGGAGGATCGATTATGGAATGGGATGGAATATCTTTGACTGCTTGCACAGACCTAGTGGTCGTTGATAATGAAGCTATGAATGCTGATAAGTATATAAGGAACATTCTTGAAGAGCATGTAGTGCCATTTGCCCCATACATTGGTGAAAATTTCATTTTTATGGACAATAATGCCAGACCTCATCGTGCGCGCATCGTTCAGGAGTACCTTGAAGAGGTTGAAGTATCTTGAATGGAATGGCCAGCAAGAAGTCCAGATCTCAATTCGATTGAGCAGGTTTGGGATAACCTCAATAGAAGGCTGAGAAGTTCAGAAAATCTTCCAGCTACTCTTAATGACTTAGGAATCCAACTCGGAGAAATCTGAGAGGGATTAGATCAGAATATTTAAAGATCACTCATTTTGAGTAATTAACGCAAGGGGTGGTAATACCAAGTATTAAAACACTTATCAGCATTTCATTATTTTGAAAATTGTTCATTTCGCTTCTTTCACTGCTACGTTGTTTAAGCACAACGTTAGTTGTATATGGTCTTTTGACCAATTGTACCTAATGAAAAACACAATTTTAATTGAGTCTACTATAATTCTAGTTGATATCATCAATTACAGTTATTTAATTCTCACTGAGAACAGCATGAGCCTGTACATCGGTTCACACTTATAGGTCCCAAGTTTTCTCAAATAGTGAACAGCAATGTTATACAAAAATATCATAGAAATATCAGAGTGTGAGTTCTCTAATTCCAGGAATAGAAAATAATACAATTATGGTTATTACAAAAGAAATATGAATAAATTTAGAAAAAACCTGTCAACTAACAAAAGGATTGAAAGAAAGGAAAAATTACGAAGAAATAGCAATTTTCAGGATCAGATAATGTAGCAATTACTTAACTTAACAAAGCACAATGCCCTCGGTCGACTTGGCAGTGTGAAATCCGGGTGACAGCTGACAGAATCTCGTGGTGGCAGTATCCAAAGGATGATTTCCAGTTTCTTGAAAATTGAAGAGAATCCAAAGTTCTCTTAAAAAACTACTTCCACGCCAAACCAGCAAAATTCAGCTCTAACTCGTTAATTCTTCAGAAAACAATAGGGGTTGATAAATCCTCAGTCTTTCAAAAATCTAACAAGGCCAATCCGGCATAAACCGTAACAATCTGGCAAAAGCAATCGGAATTCTCGGCTTACCAAAATCTCTACAACAACCGTTCTTCACTCCGACTTCTTCAAGTTAATCTTCTAAAGGAAGGAATCAATGCGACACGCGAATATGAACCCGATTTCAACTACAAAAAATTATCTTTCGTTTCACATGCGTATCGACATTCGATAACTACGTACAATGGAATATTTAAGGAATAATAATAATCTGAGCATAATGAAAAAATGTAAACAATTCTATATAAAATAATTTTGAATGATTTTGAAAATATTTCAAATTTACAACTAGAAATTATATACCGTAACATCACATAAGATTCGGTGAAATCCTGAATTTTTCTTCCATTCAATGTGTCCTTTTTCGTTTAAAACCTTCCCGAGAGAACATAAAAAATAAGTTATAAAGTCAATGCAGAGTTAACTTTCATTAAAAGTGAGATTTTCAGAATGTAAGTTAATTTTTTTGCGAAGTTTAGTTCACATATGGATTCGATTTTCAGTATCAGTATTATGAATTTGTATATTCTATTTGTCTATCTCATTGTGTGTATGGTATACGTAAACTTTAATTCTCTTTATTTCAGTGTTGGAGATTCAGGAGATGTCAAGAGTTGTGAAACGGACCTGGTCAAGATTGAAGATGTGGAGATCATTGAACAATTCATCGATGGAAATCGAGTTCATAACAGAGACGCTTTTGTGGTTAAAATGGAGAATTGCGAAAACCTTAGTGCTCTATCTGAACACGTGAAAGAAAAAACTGTTTTCTCATCATTCGAAGAAGAAAAACCTTGTGCAAACAAAGAAGTTGTTAGTAAAAAGAATTCTAAGCAACATAAGTGCCACTTGTGTGACTACGCCTTCGATCAAAAATCAACCCTTAAAAGACACATAGAATCAGTTCATTTGAAATTGAAGCGGTATAAGTGTGAATCATGTGATTATGCCTCTGATCAAAAATTTTCACTCAAAAGACACGTAGAATCAGTTCATTTGAATTTGAGGCAGTATAAGTGCCAATCATGTGAATATGCTTCGAACCACAAACACAACCTCGAAACACATATGAATGCTGTTCATTTAAATTTTAAGCAACACAAGTGCCATCTTTGCTTGTATGCTTTCCCTCAAAAACATGAACTCACAAAACATGTAAATTCAGTTCATTCAAATTTGAGGCAACATAAGTGTCATTTGTGTGACTTTGCTTCAAATCGTAAAACTAGTCTCAAAAATCATATAGATTGTGTTCATTTGAATTTGAAGCAGAATAAGTGCAATTTTTGTGATTATGCCTCGAACTATAAATCCCTACTTAAATCCCATATAGAGTTGGTTCATTTAAAATATTTAAATATTGAACAACACAAGTGCCATTCTTGTGACTTGGCTTTCACCAGAAAAAGTTATCTCAAGTTACATGTAGAATCTGTCCATTTCAATTTGAAGCCACATAAGTGCCATTCGTGTGATTTTGCTACAAATCAGAAACCTGCTTTAAAAAAACACATAGATTCAGTTCATTTAAAGTTGAAGAAACACAAGTGTCATATATGCGATTTTGCTTCAAATCAAAAATCACATATGAGAGAACACATACATTCTGTTCATTTAAATTTGAAGCAACACAAGTGTCATTTGTGCGACTATGCTGGCAATCAAAAATCAACACTTAAAAAACACATACATTCAGTTCATTTAAAGTTGAATAAACTCATGTGTCATTTGTGCGACTATGCTTGCAAACACAAATCGACACTCAAGAGACATATAAATTCGGTTCATTTGAACTTGAAGCAACATCAGTGCAATATATGTGAGTATGCTTCAAATCGGAAATCATCACTTAAGTCACATATAAATTCAGTTCATTCGAATTTGAAAAAAACGTAGATTGTGTACATCAAAATTTCAAGAAACTGTTTTGTCTATGTGTCAAAATCCAAATAAATTAAACTTTATGATTGCAGGAAAAATGAATGTATTTTTTTTTTGTACGTTATTAGCCTTGAATATTGCATTGGTAAAACCTGGTCTGTACTATATCGAACACACAAAAAAATATTATTCGATTTGGTGCAGTCTAATTTTTGTCATTGTCAACTTTTAATTTCGACGTGATATCACAAGGTGATAAATTCTTGTGTAAACATATCTCACTTCTACCATTATATTTCGCATTATTTTATGTATCAATCTGAAGCTGCAATTGGATAATTAGGTTTTTATTTTGCTTTTGTTTGTTTCAGAATTCTGAATTTCGGATTCAGAATGTTTTTTGTTTGATTTGTTGAGCAGTGTTGTTATATTTATGATGTAAAATAATGTCAAATGACTTCATTTTATTATTCATACTGATGTACCTCTATTGAGATTCGATTTTGAATGATTTTCATACAGCTTTATTCCGAATTTTTTCATTTATAATTTCTTTTTTATATTAAAATAATAGACCTATAATTAAATTTTTCTAATAAAAATTCTGAATAATTTTTTTAACGTCATCAGCTCTGCGTATAATCAAAAAGTTCACTGAATTGATTCAACTTTTTTTCCAAAAAGTACTATAATTATTATAGTACAACACCACTTTATATTTCATCATCTCATAAGGGGACAAACACCAGTTAATATTAATGAAATTTATAAAGAAAATTCCATTATGTCTTTCAATAATTACCATAGATCGTCTTATATTTATATAAAGGATATAAGATAAGACAAAAAAGTAGCAAAAATTATACATCTTATGAAATAAATCAAGAGGAGCTCTCATCTACGGATAGACTGCCCATCTATAAGTATCAAGTAAGTAATTTTAAGATCTACTGTTATTCCCAGAATGTGGGAAGCTTAAGAATAAAAATGAACAAATTTGCTAAGTCAGTGTCAAATTTTAATTTCAATGTTATCTTACATTTTGATATATTCTTGTTTAAACATTTCTCACTTTCACTTTTACATATTTTACCAGGTGATTTACATTATTTTATATCTGAATCAGGAGTTGCAATTCGATTATTAGGTTTTTATTTTGCTTTCGTTTTTTTTGTTTCACAATATTACTCTTTGAATTGACAATATTTCGAACGAAGTTCAGGAATGCTGGTAAGAAAAAGTATGAAGAAAAGAGAAAAAGTGGAGGTTGTCGGCGACAGAAGGAAATTCTGAAAAAAAAGGGCCAAAGATTATAGAGTTATATATGTAAACTGTAAAACACTCTTATGAATAACTTTCAATACTTTTTCAACATCAATTCTAATAATTTCACAAGTCTAAGTATTCTGAAAGAAAATATCACTTATTTACAAATAATGCATATGTATTTCTTATGGAATTATTACAAACTATACTTGCTTTCTTAGGGCGATGTTTCACCGCTAGAGAGAGTTAAGATTTTTGGATTTTACAATTATCTTTGAAAAAGGCTTTAAACTCATACGTTATTTCATATTTTTCATTAATTTAGTAGTATTTAAGAAAAATGATCGAAATCTTGCGTAATTTCATTTAATATAAGCATTAACAATCAATTGAAAAAGAAGAAGTAAGACAATTTTATATTTAACACTCAAAGTTTCCGATTTTCGCCAGTAGGTGAGTTGAAGATGAATTGTCATTAAAGCAAAACAAAATTTGATCCTCTTGAATGGTTGGTGACATTGTCCTATAACCACAGTATAAAAATCATTAGAAGTTCTGTGTTATAATCATTTCTGTGAACATAACCTATAAGTTAAAAATTGACATTTCTATTCTTATCGTTTCACGAACTGTGTTATTTTTCTATTTGATCAATTGAAACAATTGTCTTAATTCCCTCATCAGAAAACATGGATATTTTCGGAGAAGTACAGGATTCCTTAGAAATAAAACCAACAGTTTCCTTCAAGGACTCGTAAGTACTATGATTTATCTTTCAAATAGTGTGATTCTGAGAATCTCTAAGATCAGAGTAATGATACGTCTGGTAAAATTAATGGTTGTTGGATCCCTTCAACGACAGGAAACTCAGTAAAGATCCTACCTCATCTAGGATCATATGAAGCAAGGTGCCAATTAAAGTATATAACTTCTCTCAATGAAGAACTTGAAAAAAAGATTTGTAAGAGTGGCTTCACGTATATGTGGACTTTCGGGAATTCACAAGGATAACGTTCCATTGAGATTGACTCACCAAAATCAGACTTGGTTAGGTTTAAGTCCTGATGACTATGACTATGTTGAAACCTTATTTGGGAAATCCGGAAAATTTAGTTAGAGACCCTACTCAGTTTTGTTGAAAAGCTGAAAAACATCCAATTGGGACCCAATGACCGACTCATAACTTTTGATGTTATGCCTTTGTTCACATCAGTTCCTTTCAGAGAATCGCTCAACTAAGTTTCTGAAATATCCCTGAATGACACAATAAAGCTCTTCGAACTTTGCCTAACATCTAGCTATTTCCAGTGGAAAGGCGATTTTTATGGGCAAAGAGATGGTGTCGCTATGGAAAACTCTTTGAGTCATGCAATTCAAAATTTCTTCATGGAAAAATTGGACAAATGCTCTGAAATGGCATTGAAGCAACCATTTACATTGCTACGTTATGTGGATGACACTTTGTTCATTCGGAGTCACAGAGATGAAGAATTGGAGGCCTTTTTAATCCATCTCAACAATAGACATCCAAATATTCAATTCACTTCGAAATTTTAAAGATGTTGTTATTTCAAATAGTTTCCTTTCATTTGAGAGAGAGAGAGAGAAAATGTCTTTATTGACCAAAAAAAAAAGCCAAGAGCCATCGACCTTAGGTCCTTCAGCTCAGTACAATTAATATACTTTGAATTTTACTACAAAAAAAAAAAAAAAAGGTCTTAGATGCTTGTATTATTGTAAGCACTTCTCATTTCTTGTATTAGAGACGCCTTCGGAAATTTCCTCTTCGTTCTTGAGTTCCCGTCATCATGATAGAGATGTAGTATATCTTCCATATTTTGAAGTCTGCTGTAAAATTTCTTGTTAAGTTTTTGGAGTCTGGTTGAGATAGGTTCGATGTTCGTTGATGTGTACAGCAATTGGTTGGGTGGGTTATAAAGTCTGTTAATAGGGTGTCTTAGTCGACTAATACTTCTGAGTGCTGTCCTCTCTGCCTTTCATTTGATTAACTTCATTCTATGCAATTAGAATCATACGCGAAATTCAAGGAAGTAACATTGATAAGCTCAGGTCATGGGTTCATCATGATCTTTTCGACATATTCTATTTTCATTTTTTTTATTTTGATGAATAAAAATATTTGAATGAGACGAAATTTTTTATTCTAAATAGTTCCCATTTGGATTCCATTTTTCTATCTTATTCAACTTAGCAGTTCAACTTCAATCTCTGCAATCAGATCACACAAAAATTCAAAGAAGCAGTGATCTCTGTCCAGTTCATCAACCAACTTATTATATACGTAGACTGCAAATTCTCTTTGTTTCAGTGTTCGAGATTCAGGAGATGATGAGAGTTGTGAAATGGACCAGATCAAGATCGAAGATGTGGATATTGTTGAACAATTCATCGATGGAAATCAAGGTCATAACAGAAAGGCTTTTGGGGGGAAAATAGAGAGTTGCGAAAGCCCTATCGGTCTATCTGAACAAGAGGAAGAAAGAACCGATTTCTCCTCATTTGAAGAAGAAAAACCTAGTGCAAACAAAGAAGTTGTTAGTAAAAAGAATTCTAAGAGTCATAAGTGTCACTTGTGTGACTACGCCTCCGATCAAAAATCTTCACTTAAAAGACACGTAGAATCAGTTCATTTGAATTTGAGGCAGTATAAGTGTCAATCATGTGATTATGCTTCGAACCACAAACACAACCTCGAAACACATATAAATGCTGTTCATTTAAATTTTAAGCAACATAAGTGCAATCTGTGTTCGTATGCTTTCACTCAAAAACGAGAACTCACAAATCATGTAAATTCAGTTCATTTAAATTTGAGGCAACATAAGTGTCAATTGTGTGATTTTTCTACAAATCAGAAACCTGCTTTGAAAAAACACATAGATTCAGTTCATTTGAAATTGAAGAAACACAAGTGTCATTCATGCGACTTTGTTTCAAATCAAAAATCTCATCTGAGAGAACACATCGATTCAGTTCATTTAAATCTGAAGCAGTATAAGTGTCATTTGTGCGACTATGCTGGAAATCAAAAATCAACACTCAAAAGACATATTAATACGCTTCATTTGAATTTGAAGGAACACAAGTGTCATTCTTGTGACTTGGCTTTCACCAGGAAAATTTATCTTAAGTTGCATGTAGAATCTGTCCATTTCAATTTAAAGCCACATAAGTGCAATTCGTGTGATTTCGCTACAAATCAGAAACCTGCTTTAAAGAAACACATAGATTCGGTTCATTTAAAGTTGAAGAAACACGAGTGTCCTTCATGCGACTATGATTCAAATCAAAAAGCTCATCTGAAATCACACATCGATTCAGTTCATTTGAATTTGAAGCAGCACAAGTGTCATTTGTGCGACTATGCTGGCAATAAAAAATCGGCACTTCAAGGACATATAAATTCGGTTCATTTGAACTTGAAGCAACATCAGTGCAATTTATGTGAGTATGCTTCCAATCAGAAATCATTACTTAAGTCGCATATAAATTCAGTTCATTCGAATTTGAAAAAAACATAGATTGTGTACATCAAAATTTCAAGCAACTGTTAAGTCTATGTGGAATAATGAATTTTTTTTTTTTGTATGTTATTATCCTTGAACATTGTAAAAACCTGGTCTGGACTATATCGAACACACATTAAACATATTATCCAATTTGGTGCAGTTGTTCAAACGTGATGCCTCTCAATAATAACCATAGATTGTCTTATATAAACAGGGTGTTTCATTGGTAAATGAACATACGGTAACCTGAGCTAGAGCTACCGTAGGCAAGTCCAAAAAACCAATATATGATAAGTCTAATCAATTCCATAACCGAGATACAGGGTGGTTCATGTATTCACCAAAAATTTCAATTGCTAATAACTTTTGAACCAACCGGTATTTTCAGTTTTGATACTTGGAGCGTATTATAATCTTCCACAGGTCGATCGATTTACATTTAACTTCCTGAAGAATTCCAGGTTCGTATTTGAAAAATATGGGACTTATTCCAAACTGAGATTCAACAATCTGTATATTGGAATTTTGACAAGGATTTCGAAAATGATTCGAAATAAAGGGGTTCCAATTTGAAAAAAAAGATTTGAACTTGAAGCAACATCAGTGCAATTTATGTGAGTATGCTTCCAATCAGAAATCTTTACTCAAATCACATATAAATTCAGTTCATTCGAATTTGAAAAAAACGTAGATTGTGTTCAAGCAAATGTTATTGTCTAAGTGTCAAAATCCAAATGAATTAAACTCTTGATTGCGGGAAAAATGAATGTATTTTTTTTGTACGTTATTAGCCTTGAATATTGCATTGTAAAAACCTGGTCTGTACTATATCGAACACACAAAAAAAATATTATTCGATTTGGAGCAGTCGTTTGGATGTGATGCCCTTTCAATAATAACCATAGTCTAATATTTGTCATTGTCAACTTCTAATTTCGACGTGATATCACAACGTGATAAATTCTTGTGTAAATATTATATATGAAGCAGCAATTGGATAATTAGGTTTTTATTTTGCTTTTGTTTGTTTCAGAATTCTGAATTTCGGATTCAGAATGTTTTTTGTTTGATTTGTTGAGCAGTGTTGTTATATTAATGATGCAAAATAATGTCAAATGATTTCATTTTATTATTCATACTGATGTATCTTCATTTGAGTTTCGATTTTAAATGATTTTCATACGGCTTTATTTCGAATTTTTCATTTATAATTTCTTTTTCATATGTAATATTACGACCTATAATTAAATTTTTCTAATGAAAATTCTGAATAATTTTTTTAACGTCATCAGCTTTGCATATAATCAAAAATTTCACTGAATTGATTCAACTTCTTTTCAAAAAGTACTATAATTAATAATTATTATAGTACAACACCACTTTATATTTCATCATCTCGTGAGGGGACGAACACCAGTTAATAATTTATAAAGAAAATTCCATTATGTACAAGTCAAAGACTCACCCTGTATAATTCATACTCTCATTATGATCGTCCAGTGAACACCATTGAGATACAAACGAACATAGTGTTTTTATATTATTAGACTGTGTTCGTCAAAGATAACAATAGATATAGATACTATCTATGACGGTAACCCAATTTTCCACCTCAAATTACTGCAAACATGATATCGTTTGACTTTCTCCGATAGGCCATGTCGTACCCCATTATTGTAAAATAATTTTCTGGCAAATCTGATCATTTTTGGAACATGGTGCCATAATAGACTATGGAATTCAAGATCGCAGCGCTAAGGTGGAAAGTAGTAGAACCATAAATATGGACATTGGAGTTTTCCGTTGCTATCATAAAATGTGAACAAACAGCACAGAAAGAAGTTTGGTGAATTTGTGAAGGAGTACTAGCATTTATCAGATATAAAATATTTAAATAATATTGTTCATAAGTATATAAATATAAAATCAACTATAGAGAATTTTTTGTTCAGATCGCTCTTGTACGATAATTTTCATTTATATCAGAATAAATTAATTTGAGTTTACTGGATCTTTTGGAATATTTAGAAGTTTCAACAATTCAAGGAGCCTATTTGAAAGTGAAAAAGTGCTGAATGCAGGCCATATGATAATGTGCAATAAAACTAGTGAGTTTAAGTGATTCTCTCCATTGTTGTTAAATTGAACTTATGTTCAGCAACGATTAAATCCATGTGTGAAATTTCAACAAAATTCCGAAAATTGGCAATTCAAAACAATATAATATACTTATATGAACACATTGAATAAAAATATCAAAAATAGCTTGTAAGTATTGTAGTTCATTAAATATCGTAATACAAGGGGAAAGTAGCAATAAATCGATAGATAAGTTGAATAATTTTATTTTATATATAACCACAGCCAAAAACACAAGTGAGATGAAATAAATGAATAATACATCAAAATCTATTGAGTAATGAATTCTTAAACACAATTGATCAATGATAACATGTTCTGCATACATATGGTTCTCTGGAAGATAAGCATTTTGATCCAAACTTATCTCTTATTTTCTTTTCATAGATTTTTTCCCTTCTGAACAGAGAAAAAAATTGTAGCCTCTATTGAATGAATATATAGTTCATCCTGATGTTCAATTATATTACAATCATGCATATTTTCATGATCTGTTAGGTCTCAAACTATTTCAACTTTCTCTTACTTTTCATGAAAATATGGATACTGACTAATGTGTTGTGGTTTGTACATTTCTTTGTTATGGAAAGTAAAAAGAAAAACAGCAGAGACAAAACTAAACAATACATTTTACCTTCACAATCAGTAGAATTGCCAAGATACTTTGTATTAAGTACAACCTTGTACAGTATAGTAGCAGAGCTAAAATATGCTTGCAAATTCCAGACAATCTTGCTTTGTATGTGTATATTATCTTGTCAACCTTCACACCATCATTGAGATGGTTGTCCTTGTAGAATTAAAATGTATTGAAATAATTTTTTTCCACATAGGATCAAATGATTCCATTGCAACACCTCCTCACCCTCTACATATCATCTATGAGGTGTTGCATGTAAATATTGAGAAACATTTGGTAAACATTGTGCCAGATGATCTAAAAAGCATTCAGAATTGAATAGTGCTCACCTCAATATTTCACCTAAAATATAACAAAAGGCATAATTTTTCCTATACTTACACATACAATATATCCCAGAGAATTCATAATTAAACAAACAATTTCGATAATTGATAGTCAATTAACATTAAAACTAAAAAATCCAATAAATACGAATAGAAAGCTTATAACCGATTTCAAGCGAATAACCAGTAATGACCGCGGTTATCTACGGTCCTGCCTGCGGTTATAGTCTTCAGGGATATTCCTTGTAAAATGATTATAACCTACAATGACCGAAGTCGCTTGAATGCAGTTGGTCCTAGTTGGTAATTACCAATGAGGACCAGGTTATTCGCTTGAAATCGGTTTATGTAAACACTACTAGTTTCATAAATCAGCTGATCGGAGAATGCAGCGCCACCATTGGTAATTATTTTGTCAGGGCACAAAAATTATTTCCTCCATTCCTCGATTCAAGTCCATCGTCAAGCCACCTATTGGCGGAAATCGAAACGTTCGAGTGTAGTATAGAATATAGAAAGATTGTTTTGCTTTCTCATTTCCATTTTTGTAACCACTCATAGGGCGCATTCAGCAGAAGGAGCGGTTACAAAACTGTTTGCGCCACTGATAGATACTGGTAGCGGAAATCGGTTTACATTGGGCAGATTCAGCAGAAAGAGCAGTAATGAATTGTCACAACTGTCAGCCACTCGACACGTTACCGAAAAGGAGCGCAAGTCAGGTAGGCTACTAAAAATGGCGATCGCTACAACATGTTACATGGAAAGCTCAATGTTCAGCAGAAGATCATAGAAATTTGGCAACAGTTCCGTAACAGTTGTCTCTGCTGAATGCGCCCATAATGTACTTTCCTGTAATCACAGAAATTTTTTCATGAGTATTTCGAAATTAATGGATAAAACGGAGTAAGTATATAACGTTGGAAAAAATCAAACAATAACTCGCGACCTGCGAGTTATTATTTTTGAGATTTTAAAAATTCGATAAATAAAAGTTGAGTACAAAGTTTATGTTTCTTATTTTAAATACATTTGAATATTGTGATTATTACCTGAATACTAAGCTAAATTATGAGAAAAAGAAAACAGTTGGCGAACAATCGAATGCTACAGCAAGGATAGAGGGCGCAACCTACGCAGGAACCGTAGTACAAAGAATTTATTCCTCGTATCATGAGCAGGAACCGTTAGTATTTATCACGGAACATCAAACAAGTGAGGAAGAGGATTAAAATATTCACTATGAACTGACCCTGACTTACTCGTGAAAATTCGAGTTCCCAGAGGGCGCAGCCTATCCGTGAATCGTGAAATAGTTGTCATTCAGTCTATTGTTCTGTGGATTACAAATTACGCGGTTATCTGTGGTGTGGCTCCTGAGGTTATTGAACTGTGGTTAGTGAAGGTCGTTCTTGTTTATTTACTTTACTTTCTGTTGTGCCGTGGTTGAGTGAAGATAGTGTGTTTCCAAGAACAAAATTTTCATACAACACAATGGTAAATTTTGAAAACCGAATGGAAAATGAAGGAAACGCCTTTGTCAATGACTGGTGAGTACTAATTTTTGAGTTTTCTTTAACCCTTACTTAAATAATCCTAACTCTGCTGAAGGGAGCAATTATTAAACGTTTCAGCGTCGTTTCTACTTCCGAGCCGAATATTACTTGAAAAAATCATCAATAATGAATTGAAGGTGAATCATCTATATTTCTTCATTAGTGAAGTGAGTACTGAAATAACGCCAAATTCAAGAACTGTGGATTTAATGCATATTTTCCTAGGGTTTTCACCTGAGCCAACAAATTTTATTGTGTGCTTGGTACATTTTCAAAATCACAAGAATACCTTACAAATGTACACAATACTAGATATTTCAAGTTATTCTAAGAAATGGTCTTTGAACATACAATGGTTCCTGGATATTCTTGGAGTGGTAGATCTGCTCCAATTTACCAGTTCCATGAATGATCCCAAGAGTTGGATCTTCTAATTGCAAACGATCTCTCTATCGGATTCTTTTCAAGTATATTGAGGTTCTGCTAAGGGTAAGGTATTAATGGATTCGTCTTACCTTATAACAAGATGGTTTCATTTACTAACTCGATACTAAGTATTGAAAAATTGTTAATTATTAGAAATTCTGCAGATAGTAGGTTCTATCTGCTTTTCTTTTCAATTTATATTCATGTGATAATTTTGCTACTTCTGCTGAAAATTTTATGGCCATAATATTGCCCTTGTTTTGCCTCATTTTGCTTTTCATAGCATACAATTTTTTCAAATATTTAGATATTCAGCAAAATTACTTTTTCGACTAGTGTTCATGAGAAAACATTGAAAAAAATGAGGTTTTTCTTTGCATATGAATAATCAGCAAGGCTGAGGTAGTTGCATTTTTAAAATGTGGAAAAAAATCTTTTTATCCAAATAGTTACTGTCCTTTTAGTTTATTGAGTCTTCCTTTCAAAATTTTTGGAAAGAGTGCTTCTATTAAAAATTGAATCAAGTATGGAAGAATCTTTACAAAATCAACAGGGGGGGGGGGTTATAGGAATTAATGCTTTCTTAGTCCCACCACATTCATTGAAACAAGGTTCAATAAAACTTGAAAACAGGGACAGCATTTGTTGCTATTGATTTTGGAAAGTTCAATTTACAATCTTCATAATCCTTTGAAATGTGGAAAAATGGTTTTGTGTTTTTCTGAAAGGCAAAATTCAATTTAATCTAATTTCAAATTGAATCTTCAAATTTTCACGAATCCCAAAAGGTTTGGAGGAAAAAGTAATATATTTCATCGTGGAAAAAGTTAATTTTCATGGTTTTCCTTGAAATGTGGCTACTTTCGTATTTACATCTATCTGAAGAATAAAAAATTGAATGAAAATTTAAAATGTGAACTGTTTGTATCGATGGAATCAAGAAAATCTGTTTCAGGGCTCGAGCTTCCTACGATGAAGAAAGATGTGAAACTGACATGGTCAAAAATGAAGAAGTGGATGTGGCTGAAAAATTCATATGGAAAGTTGAAGATAACTTGGATAAAATTGATGAAACAAATGGTTACTCCTCCATCATGGAAAAAAATCATTTGAGAAAAGGGAAAAATTGTGGGTTTTCCTTCAAGAGCAAATACAATCTTAAAAGACATGTGAAGTTTGTTCATTCGAATTCGAAGCAATACAAGTGTGTTTTATGCGATTTCGCATCAAATTATAAGATGAGTGTCCAAAATCACATGAATACATTTCATCATTACAACAAGCAACACAAGTGTCATTTATGCAGATTTTCGTCCAATCAGAAGAATCATCTCAGATTGCATATCGATACAATTCATTCAGATTCGATTTTTTCGAAGTTAGCTCCTGATCAGTCGATAAATCTCAAAAGAAAAATAGGCACTGATCAATCCAATCTTGAGCGATATGATTGTTCTTTATGTAGTTTTTGATACAAAGTATAAATTTGCACTTAAAATACATGTGGAATCGTTTCATTCGAATTTGCTCAGATGTTGTTTATGTAGATTCACCTCGAAATGTAAAAGTGATTTCAAGAATCACATAAACCATTCTCATTTTTTATGAAATGTACCTTGATATTGTTCTATTTTTAAATATACTTATTGCCTAAGCTAGAAGTTTAATTTGAGAAGTATTCGAATGGAGCAGGGTTTGAAAAATCGGCAATCCCTGAACTACAACTTTCTTACCTTGAGAGAAAGAGGAAAATTAATTAATTGATGAAGCCCTTTTGCGACTATCATTCAACCATAGATATAGAGTAATCTATATCTATGCATTCAACAGAATCTCGAGGGCACTTCAGAAATAAAAAATGTGCATCAAGCAAGGAGGCTTTTAATATTTTTATCTAGTAATATTTCAGTTCTTAATGTTTGCAACTTCACCCTAACTCAGTAAAGCTACTTCATTGGCTAGCTAATATAAAGGAAGAGAAGAAAAAGGATTTAAGCTCTATGGTTAAATCTCATCCACAGAATATTCTGTGTCTTCAAAATTGTTACATGTCAAATGAAACTAGCGCTCGACATGTCATTGTCAGTGCTCAAAGTTGACACATTGACAGAACCAAAAAATTATTGCATTGGTTTGCAAGGTTTCAATTTTATCTATACAAATATCTTGCAAATTTGAATTTTATTTATGCAGTTGAAATAGTTAAGATCGCAGCGCCAAGGTGGCAAGTGGTAGAACCATAAATATTGACAATGGAGTTTTCCGTTGTATTATTTATGTGCATATTCGAGTTGATATAATTTGAATTTACATCCAATATGAAAACTTTTTTGACTTCTATAGTGAAGGAGTGTGTTACTGTGTACAATTATCACTTTTTGTGAAGGCAAAGGCGGAAGGAATTATCATTTGTTTCAATACAGTGTAAGTATTTCTGTCAAATTCAGTTGAGTACCTAAGGCAGTATTGAAATGTATCTACATAAGTTTTCATATTTTGTTTCTTCTGATGATGATAAAAATGGAATTTCAACGATATTTTCATAAAGAAGTTATTATTAGTGGCAAAGAAAAACTTATTTCAGAAGTTGTTTCATGTTATTTGTAAGACTAATGAATATCAGACGAAATGTTTTTTACCTACCTGAATTGTTGATTCTACATTACCCTGCAACTCAACAGTTCCAAAAAAGTAACGATAATAATAATTGAATATTTTCTAAGAATACTACAGAAAATCATATATTATTTTGATATCCAATTTAATTTATTTAGGTAATTGTTTATGTTTTTACAAAAGTCTCGACAACGTAATACATGCGAGTAGTTAGGTATTGTAACAATAATACAAATCAGCTATGGCTAGACGAATGAATTATCAAATAAAATTGAGGACCCTCCTATTATGATTCTGGAAGGTAAATCAGTCTTCTTGACAAACTTCGTTTGTTTGGAACTGGAATCTAAACGATTAGAATATCCCTACAAATCCACCCTGAAATTTCTTGTGATCCGTTATTACCTCGATAAAAAAATCGTCATCCATATAATGCAGGGAACATACTTTTATATTTCTAGTAATTGGTTTACCCATTTTGTGTTTGAGTTGCCAAGCTTTTTGTCGATCCATCAACACATTACTACCCAATTTCACCTTCTACCCAAACAGATATTTATCACCAGCTTGAGGGAAAGCATGGAAATTGATATTTAAGCTTTTCTTTACTCAGGAAGAACACTGAAGAACTGAACAATAGGGTTTCGAACGATTCATACTTTCTAAAATGACTTCAAAACACAAATATTCACAAGTACAAAGCACGAGAACAAGAACTATGTCAACATTTGTAGTTACTGATATGGTCACCAGGGTGTGTAGCGCTTATTTTAATTCGACTATCTCATTCTATTAATCTGGCAACACTTACAACCACAGTATAAAAATCATTTGAAGTTCTGTAATCCAAATAATTAACATAACCTATAATTGATGTTCTGTGCCTATCAGTTAAAGATTGGCATCATATTTCGTTTCACGCACTGTTATCTTTCTATTTGATCAATTCAAACAATTGTCTTACTTCCTTCATCAGAAAACATGGATTTTTTTAGAGAAGGAGAGAATTCCTTAGAAATAAAACCAACAGTTTCCTTCAAGGACTCGTAAGTACTATGATTTATCTTTCAAATATTGTGATTCTGAGAAACTCTAAGATCAGATTAATGATATGTCTGGTAAAATTAATGGTTGTTGGATCCCTGCAACGACAGGAAATTCAGTGAAGATATTACCTCATCTAGGATCAGATAAACCAAGGTTTCATAAAAGTAACTTCTCTCCATGAAGAATTTGGAAAAAGTGTTTGTAAGAGTGGCTTTGCGTATATATAGACTTCCGAAAATTCACAGGGATTATATTTCATTGAGATCAATTGTTAGTACCTTTGTCTCAACAAAATCCGACTTGACCAAAGTTTGAATGACTTTGTTGATACCTTATGTGGGAAATCCGGAAACTTTAGTCGAAGACCCAACACAGTTTTGTAGAAAAGCTGAAGAACATCCAATTGGGACCCAACAACTGATTCATAAGTTTTGATGTTGTGCCTCTGTTCAGATTAGTTCCTATCAGGAAATCGCTAAACTAAGTTTCTGAAATATTCATAAACTTTGCCTAACATCCAGCTATTTCTAGTGGAAAGGAGAGTTTTATGAGCAAATAGATGGTGTTGCCGTTAGAAACTCTTTGAGTCCTGCAATTGCATATTTCCTCATGGAAATATTCAAACAAATGCTTTTGAAATGGCATCAAAGAAACCATTCCCATTTCTATGTTGTGTGCATGATACTTTGTTTATTTGGAGTCACGGAGATGAAGAATTGGAGGCCTCTTTAAGCCATCTCAACAAAAGGCACCCAAGTATTAGATTCACTTTGAAAATTAAAAAAGATGGTGCTATTCCAAATAGTTTACTTTTGGATTCAGTCTATCTTAATTTTTTCATTATTGATATAGAATAAATTTGTATTCTCCATCTTTTCATCACATTCATCTCAGCAGATTAACTTCATTCTATGCAATTTAAATCATACGCAAAATTCAAGGAAATAACATTGATATGCTCAGGTCACAGGTTCATAATGATCTTTTTGACATATTCTATTTTTTTTTTAAATTTTGATGAATAAAATTATTTGAATGAGACGAGGAAATTTATTATTCTAAGTAGTACCCATTTGGATTCCATTTTTCCATCTTATTCAACTTAGCAGTTCAACTTCATTCTCTGCAATCAGATCACACAAAAATTCAAAGAAACTGTTATCTTCGTCCAGTCCATCAACCAACGTATTATATACGTAGACTGCAAATTCTCTTTGTTTCAGTATTGGAGATTCAGGAGATGATGAGAGTTGTGAAATGGACCAGATCAAGATCGAAGATGTGGATATTGTTGAACAATTCATCGATGGAAATCAAGTTCATAACAGAGACGCTTTTGTGGTTAAAATGGAAAGTTACGATAACCTTAGTGCTCTATGTGAACAAGAAGAAGAAAGAACCGTTTTCTCCACATTCGACAAAGAAAAACCTAGTGCAAACAAAGAAGTTGTTGGTAGAAAGAATTCTAAGCGACATAAGTGTCACTTGTGTGACTATGCTCCCGATAAAAAGTCAACACTTGAAAGACACATAGAATCAGTTCATTTAAATTTGAGGCAACATAAGTGTCATTTGTGTGATTTTTCTGCAAATCAGAAAACTAATTTAAAAAAACACATAGATTCAGTTCATTTAAAATTGAAGAAAAAAAAGTGTCATTCATGCGACTTCGCTTCAAATGAAAAATGTTATCTGAAAGTTCACATAGATTCAGTTCATTTAAATTTGAAGAAACACAAGTGTCATTCATGCGATTTTGCTTCAAATACAAAATCTCATGTGAAAGTACACATAGAGTCAGTTCATTTAAATTTGAGGCAGCACAAATGTCATTTGTGCGACTATGCTTGCAATCAAAGATCGACGCTTAAGAGACATATAAATTCGGTTCATTTGAACTTGAAGCAACATCAGTGCAATTTATGTGAGTATGCTTCCAATCAGAAATGTGTACTTAAATCACATATAAATTCAGTTCATTCAAATTTGAAAAAATCGTAGATTGTGTACATCGAAATTTCAAGCAAATGTTTTGTCTAAGTGTCAAAATCCAAATGAATTAAACTCTAGTTTGCACGAAAAATGAATGTTTTGTTTTTTGTATGTTATTATCCTTGAATATTGCATTGTAAAAACCTGGTCTGTACTATAGTGCAGATAATAATTTATTATTCCTTTTGGACATATGAATACATGCATAGGATTAGTCAAAATAACAAAAATAAACTAAGTTCTGATACAATCATACAAGTATTCATTCACAGTATAATAGCATTTTTCAACAATAAGCTTTTAACATTTTTCTCAAACTCGTTATAATTAAGATGTCTTATAATAAATGGCAAATGATTGTAAAGTTTTATGGACTGATACATAGGAGACATTTCAAACTTAGCAGTCCTATGTTTAGGAATATGTAACAATCCCTCGCTTCTAGTTTTATAATTATGAAAGCTAGATAGTTTAGTAATGTTTGCTTCATTTTCTTTCACATATAGAAGACATTTGAGTATGAAGATCAATCAATCAATCAAATATGTTTATCAGTACCACCACAATCAAATACAATAATTTTCAATTCCAATTCAGATAAATAAGCATAAACCTAAAATTCCACAAAGGAATAAGATAGAAGACAAGGTGAGTATACAACTTTCAACAAACAATGCCCTGCATGACTGACGTTGAGGTATATTGTACATCATACGTAAAATTCGTTTCTGCAGTATAAAAGCTCTGCCAACATCCAAAGAATTTCTCCACAGCAGAATATTGTATGACAAATGGCTATAAACCAAACTATACTCCCCGTCAATAAATTCCGGACATGCAAAATTTTTGTCAAATTCAACACCTTGTATCTTTTTTCGTGGTTCTCCGATTTTTTTTGAAATTTTCACCAGGTATAGTATTGGGTCTTGTTCTATTAACCTGAAATTAACTTTGCAAAAGTACCTGTATTTTACCCGTTATACAGGGTGAAACAAAACCTTGTTTTATACCCTTCATTTCTAAACACCCTGTGGTTAATTTGAGGCGGAAAATTTGATATCATTAAGTTTCAATTTGAAGTGTGACCCTTTCTAAACAAAATGTTTTTTGATTTACGTCAGTATCTGCTTTTAAAAAAAAGATAGACATTTTCGAAGAAAGTGTTGCATTTTTATGACAATTTAAAACATAACAATATCTTATCGACTAGTAAACATAAACAAACATCTGAAAATTAATACCGTGTATTTCCACCTCGCTTTCTCATCACTTCTACCATCATACGACGTGGCATACTTTCAATGCATTTACGAATTGCTTCTGGGGGAAGCAACAATTTCTGTTAATGCAGAACAATGCTAGGCCTCACGTTGCACGGGTTGTAACAGAATACTTTGAAGAGGCGAATATTCAAAGATTCGTGTGGCCAGCCAGAAGTCCGGATTTAAATCCAATTGAACATGTATGGGATATGCTAGGTAGGCATGTTCAAAATCGGCACCTTACCGATTTACGAACAGCCCTTCTTGAAGAAGGGGAAAATATTCCCCCAGAAGCAATTCGGAAATTCATTGAAAGTATGCCACGTCGTATGGAAGAAGCGATGAGAAAGCGAGGTGGAAATACACGCTATTAATTTTCAGATGTTTGTTCATGTTTGCTAGTCGATTAGGTATTGTAATGTTTTGAATTGTTATAAAAAATTGAAAAAATGCAACACTTTCTTTGAAAATGTGTATCTTTTTTTTTTAAAGCAGATACTGACGTAAATCGAAAAACATTTTGTTAAGAAAGGGTCACACTTCCAATTAAAACTAAATGATATCAAATTTTCCGCCTCAAATTCACCACAGGGTGTTTAGAAATGAGGGGTAAAAAACAAGGTTTTGTTTCTTCCTATATAACGGATAAACTACAGGTATTTCCGCAAAGTAAATTTCAGGTTAATATAACAAGACCCAATTGGCGAATCCAACTACCGTTGAGGGCGCTGTAAATACTTGTTTTCTAGGTTCGAACATTAGCCACCAGCTTGAGTGGCGCTAGGGGTTTTTTGTAAATTTTTGAATGACAACGGGATATTTATATCATTTTGTGAAATAAATGAATATATATTCACTTTAAAAGTGATTTGAAGGCTTTTTAAGATGGTAGTGGGTGTTAATGCATTTCTGATTGTACATTAAGTGTGGCGAATTCAGAAGAACAACTCGTTTTCACTACGAATGATGAAAAAATTGTATGCAAAGATGTCAATTACTTATAAGGACAATTATTTGGTCAAATGAATATGTATTACACTTGTTGGGATTACTCAAATGACATAGAATAATATATTTAGAAGTATTTCCTAGATCCATGAGATTCGTAAATAAATGGTACTACCTCGAAATGATATCCAATTGAAGCAGAATCATTCGTGCTGCACACAGGTTCAGATGAATCTGTTGAATTTGGAAACATACGACTTCATTGTTTATTAAAGTTTTCCCAAATCATTCTTGAAAGTGGGTGCTCCTTTTCATGAAGCTTACGAACAAAATTTGATAGAGAACATTTCATTTAATCATTTCTTCAATCATATGTAGCAAAATGAACAAACGATTCTGAAATTTTTTCCAGTCTTTATTTGTGTTTTGTTTGTGATTTTAAAATGAAAATCGTATATTGGTCGGTTTCACAAAACTTTGTTTGTACCGTTTAATTAATTGGAGTCACCGCGATTCGTGGAAATTTCAAAACAAGTGATTCGATTGGTTCTAATTTACGTAAGGTTTTTCAATCACACAATTAAAGTTTTGTGAAACCGACCCTAAATCTTTCATCACACAATATTAAGATAACAATCAAATATAGATAAAATATTTGTTTACAATGGAAAATTTGCCAGAGATGATACAAAAAAATTAGGAGAGATGTATGTAATTGCCAAGTCAAAGTGAAACGACTGAAACAAAATGCTGACATAAACATAGAACAAACCTTTGAGAATTTATTGAAAACTTAAAAAATTTTAATTGTTTGAAAACTTATAATCTTCCAAACTAAGCGTTTGCAAATTCAGTCAGAGATTCAATTCTTTCTCATTTTTGAAGGCATCAACAAAGTTTCACATCAAATCACCAGTGTTCACTTGTCCCATTGACTTTGGATATTTCCTCTGCATTTTCAAATGTCACAGATTGCATTTTGAATAGCACATGCACAGCAGATTGTTCCTCTTTACTCAAAGCAGACAATATTGCAGCATTTTTTTCTTTGATTTACACACCACTTTCAAAATCATGGAAATGAGTACAATGAGTTGTTGATTGAGAAATTATAACCGATTTCAAGCGAATAACCAGTAATGACCGCGGTTATCTACGGTCCTGCCTGCGGTTATCTACGGTTATAGCCTTCAGCGATATTCCTTGTAAAATGATTATAACCGACAATGACCGAAGTCGCTTGAATGCAGTTGGTCCTAGTTGGTAATTACCAATGAGGACCAGGTTATTCGCTTGAAATCGGTTCAAATGTTTAGCCCTAAGAGTATCATTCCTGGATTCTCTCCTCAATTTATGTTGGACCATACAAGCCCTATTCATTTCTTCTGGATATTAACTATGTTGCAAGTTTAGAGGAGTCACAGCAGTAGCTTTAAGCTCAGGAGCTTCCATTTGCTGAAATTTTGAACCTGCAAAGATAAACAAACTATTATGAAATATTCACAAAATTCTTTACAACAGACCTTTGGCAAGGTTATCAATCTGAAAATGAAAAGATGAAACAAACATTTTTCCCATCTTCAATCTCCTCACCCAAGCCTCTCTTTTTTCAATATATCAAGGGCATTATAATTCATTCACTCATTATGAAAATATTATTCCACTGGCCAATATTCAAATGAATCTTCTTATTTCTTTCTGCTCAGCTTAAATATAGCTTCTAACCTGAAATTTAACACATGAATTTGAGAATAATCTTATGTTAACTTATAATTCTCGTATAAATACCTTTCGATAGTTTCTCAGCATCAATTCTACTATTCAGAAAACCTAATAATTACACCAGTCATCGTATATTAAACGAAAATATCACTGATTTATATTACAAACCATGTATTTTGAACGGGATTACTCCAAAGTATACTTGTTTTCTTAGGGCGATATTTCGCCGCTAGAGGGAATTTAGATTTTTGGATTCGCCAATACTATACCTAGTGAAAATTTCAACAAAATCGGAGAACTACGAAAAAAGATACAAGGTGTTGAATTTGACAAAAATTTTGCCTGTCCGGAATTTATTGACGGGGAGTGTAAACTAGATATTTCTTAGACTTTCTGCAGAAAGGAAATCTTTTACCCTACTTATTGCAAAATAAGAACTGTTGAGCCTCGTACACAATGAATCGACGTGAGTGAACCACCTCAAACCACTGTCCAAGTGGATGCCAAGAAATTTCGCAATCTCCTTAGACCGTACGTCATTATTCAAATAATGAATGATGAGCTGCTGATCATTAGAAACAGTGTGAAATATAGACGTTCAGTTTTTCGAATGTTAATCCCGAGATTATTTCTATGACACCAACCAGCGAAACAACTTACAAGAACACCACACAACCTTTGGAGCTCCTCGAAAGATGGAGCTGTTATTACCACTGAAACGTCATCAGCAAATAAGGTTAATAGATATTTACCCACCATCAAAGCATCCTGAGGGGCTAACGAGTGGACAAACATCATCCGAAAATTGCCAGGGAGATCATTGATAAAAATCAAAACTAAAAGTGGCCCTAGGACAGAACCTTGCGTCACTCCCAGACTGACACTATGATCTGCTGACAACGAGTTTTCAAGCTTCACACACATGGATCTATCTCGAACGCACAAAACAATATTCTCCGATTTGGTGCAGTCGTTTGGACATGATGCCCTTTCAATAATAACCATATTTGTCATTGTCATCTTTTAATTTCGACGTGATATCATAAGGTGATAAATTCTTGTCTAAACATATCTCACTTCTACAATTATATTTTGCTAAGTGGTATACATTATTCTATATATGAATCTGAAGCAGCAATTGGATAATTAGGTTTTTATTTTGCTTTCGTTTGTTTCAGAATTTCGTATTCAGAATGTTTTTTATTTAATTTGTTGAGCAGTGTTGTTATATTTATTATGTAAAATAATGTCAAATGATTTCATTTTATTATTCATACTGATGTACCTCTGTTTGAGTTTCGATTTTGAATGATTTTCATATGGCTTCATATCGAATTTTTCCATTTATTAATTCTTTTTTATATGTAATATAATGACCTATAATTAAATTTTTCTAATAAAAAATCTGAATAATTTTTTTAACGTCATCAGCTCTGAGCATGATCAAAAATTTCAATGATTTGATTCATTTTTTTTTCAAAAAGTACTATAATTATTATAGTACAACACCACTTTATATTTCATCATCTCTTACGGGGACGAACACCAGTTAGTACTAATGGAATTTATAAAGAAAATTCCATTATGTTCAAGTCAAAGACTCATCCTGTATAATTCATACTCTCATTTCCTTCCTCTATTTGGAACTGGAATCTGTACACGATTGGAATATTCCATTGACTTATTACATGAATAATAGGTCTTTGGAATATCCCATTGACTTATAAGTCAATGGAATATCATTATAAATCTAACCTGAAATTTCTTGTGTATCTTTTATACCTCGATAAAAAAATCGTCATCCATATGTATATATAATCATATGATGCAGAGAACATACTTTTATATTTTTAGTAATTGGTTTACCCATTTTGTGTTTGAGTTGCCAAGCTTTTGTAGATCCATCAACACATTACCCCCCAATTTCACCTTCTACCCAAACACGATATTTATCACCAGCTTGAGGGAAAGCATGGAAATTGATATTTCACCTTTTTTTTCTCAGGAAGAACACTGAAGAACTGAACAATACTGACTCGAACGGTTCATACTTTCTGAAATGACTTCAAAACACAAATATTTACATTAATCGCACAAGTACAAAGCACGAGAACAAGAACTATGTCAACATTTGTGGTTACTGAGATAGTCACCAGGGTGCGTAGCGCTCATTTTGATTCGACTATCTCATTTTATTACTCTGGCAACACTTACAACCACAGTATAAAAATTATTTGAAGTTCTGTGTTATAATCATAGACAACATTATATATACTAACATAATAACATAGACCACGGCCTACTAAATCTAATATAATTAATTAATTAATTAATAATTAAATATCGTAGGCCGCGCATAGACTAACATAACACTCAATTGATGTTCTGTGCATATCAGTATCAGGCACTGTGTTATTTTTCTATTTGATCGATTCAAACAATTGGATTATTTCCTTCATCAGAAAACATGAATTTTTTTAGAGAAGGACAGAATTCGTCAGAAATAAAACCAACAGTTTCTTTCGAGGACTCGTAAGTACTATGATTTATCTTTCATGTGTAGTCTGTTGAAAATTTTGTGATTCTGAGAGACTCTAAAGTCAGAGTAATGGTTGTTGGATCCCTCCAACGACAGAAAACCCAGCGAAGATCCTACCTCATCTAGAATCAGATAAAACAGGGTTCCTATAAAAGTAACTTCTCTCCCCAAAATACGACTTGACTTTGTTGATACCTTATGTGGGAAATCCGGAAACTTTAGTCGAAGACCAAAAGCAGTTTTGTAGAAAAGCTGAAGAACATCTAATTGGGACCCAACAAGCGATGCATATAATTATTTGAATGAGATGAGGAAATTTTTTATTTCAAATAGTTCTCATTTGGATTCCATTTTTCTATCTTATTCAACTCAGCAGTTCAACTTCATTCTCTGCAATCAGATCACAGAAGAATTTAAAGAAAAAGTGATCCTTGTCCAGTTGATCAACCAATGTATTGAATACGTAGACTTCAAATTCTCTTTGTTTCAGTGTTGGAGCTTCAGGAGATGATGAGAGTTGTGAAATGGATCAGGTCAAGATTGAAGATGTGGAGATCGTTGAACAATTCATTGATGGAAATCAAGTTCATAACAGAGACGCTTTTGAAGTTAAAATGGAAAGTTACGATAACCTTAATGTTCTATCTGAACAAGAAGAAGAAAGAACTATATTCTCCTCATTCGACAAAGAAAAACCTAGTGCAAACAAAGAAGTTGTTAGTAGAAAGAATTCTAAGAAACATAAGAGTCACTTGTGTGACTACGCCCCCGATAAAAAGTCAACTTTCAAAAGACACATAGAATCAGTTCATTCAAATTTGAGCGAACATAAGTGGCATGTTTGTGATTTTTCTACAAATCAGAAACCTGCTTTAGAAAATCACATAGATTCAGTTCATTTAAAATCGAAGAAACACAAGTGTCATTCATGCGACTTTGCTTCAAATAAAAAAACTCAGCTGAATGTACATATAGATTCTGTTCATTTAAATTTGAAGCAGCACAAATGTCATTTGTGCGAGTATGCTTGCAATCAAAAATCGACACTCAAGAGACATATTGCTTCGCTACATTTGAATTTGAAGGAACACAAGTGCCATTTATGTGACTCTTCTTTCACCAGGAAAGGGAATCTCAAGTTGCATGTAGAATCAGTCCATTTCAATTTAAAGCCACATAAGTGCAATTGGTGTGATTTCGCTACAAATCAGAATCCTGCTTTGAAGAAACACATAGATTCAGTTCATTTAAAGTTGAAGAAACACGAGTGTCCTTCATGCGACTATGCTTCAAATCAAAAAGCTCATCTGAAAGTACACATAGATTCAGTTCATTTCAATTTAAAGCAGCACAAGTGTCATTTATGTGACTATGCTTGCAATCAAAAATGGATACTTAAAGGACATATAGATTCAGTTCATTTGAACTTGAAGCAACATCAGTGCAATTTATGTGAGTATGCTTCCAATCAGAAATCTTTACTCAAATCACATATAAATTCAGTTCATTCGAATTTGAAAAAAACATAGATTGTGTTCATCAAAATTTCAAGCAACCCTTTTGTCTAAGTATCAAAATCCGAATAAATTAAACTCTATGATTGCAGGAATAATGAATGTAATTTTTGTATGTTATTATCCTCGAATATAATATTTTGAAAACTCGATCTGGACTATATCGAACACACAAAAAAAAAATCTAATTTGGTGTCATTTACTTGGATTTTGCGAAGGCATTTGATTCAGTGAATCATTATTCTTCTTGTTTATAAACTATCTAAGTAAGGACTGAATGGTGGCACTCTGAAATAGATCCATTCTTATTTGACTGAACGTTAATTGCTTGTATGTATTAAGGGTAATCTATAGGATCCTTACATTGCAACATCTGGTGTGCCTCAAGGATCCCAATTGGGTCCCTTACTCTTTATATTGTTCATCAATGGTATTTGCGATTCTCTCAGGTTTGCTGTTATACTTATCTAGATGTTGAATATATCTAAATATATTCATTTAACAGAAGCTACAATTTTTTTTTCTATTTAGGATGGGAAATATCTCCGAAAAGAAAATAAGAGATAAATCTTGGATAAAAATGCACATCCTCCAAAGAACCGTATGTATGCAGAACATGTTATCATGTTATTGTGTTGAAGAATTCATTACTCACTCGATTTTGATGTATTATTCATTTATTACATCTCACTTGTGTTTTAGGCTGCAGTTATATATATAGTATATAATATATATTCAATTTATCTATTGATTTATTGCGTCTTTCTCCTTGTATTACGATGCTAAATGAATGATAACACTTACAAGCTATTTTGAATACTTTTATTCAATGTATACATATAAGTATGTTATATAGTCTTAAATTGCCAATTCTCGGAATTATGTTGAAATTTCACATATTGATTTGATCGTTGCTGAACATAAGTTCAATTTTGCAACAATCGAGAGAATCACTCTAACTCACAACATACCTAGTTTTATTGTACATTATCATATGGCCTCTATTCAGCACTTTTTCACTTTCAACTAGGCTCCTTGAATTGCTGAAACTTCTAAATATTCCAAAACATCCAGCAAACCCAATTTAATTTATTCTGATAAAAATGAATATAATCGTACAAGAACCATCTGAACAAAAAGTTCTCAATAGCTGATCTTATATATGAACTTATAAACAATATTATCTATATATTTTATATCTGATAAATGCTAGTTCTCCCTTACAAATTCACAAAACTTCTCTCTGTGCTGATTGTTCACATTTTATGATAGCTTTTACGAGTTTCAAAATAAAATATCTTGCCTTAAACTGCGTTTTTTGTTAGGTTTTGTAAAGGTACTGCTTTCTTCCCAGTCGCAGAAATATTTTCAGTGGGAGTCTCTGAAATGATTTCAAAACATGAAGCCTTCAACTGACATCAGTTCCTACTCTTGCCTGTTTCCATTCTATAATATTCTGGTCGGAAATGGTGTGAGCATATTCTACTATGTTTAGATAAAGGTTTTTAATATTATTGAAATATGTTCCCAGGATTTACGTCTATTAATTTTCTCTGCGATTTCTAGTTTGTTAGTTACGTGAACATTTTGATTTTTACCACGAAAATAATGAAAATGAGCTCTAGAATTCCTAGATTTGTTGGAAATGCATCCGTAAACAAAGCAATCAGTGTTCTCAAGTATAGTGTTCCCACTGGCATTGGGATATGGGGACCCAAAACAAGGATATCCAAGTCCCTCGGAAGTGAACCTTCGGTTTCACAGGCTGAGACACTAGCAGTCTATACCTGCGCTCAAGAGTGCCTTCAAAGGAATCTTAAAGGAGCGCATATATATATATATCACCACGGACAGTCAGGCCACTTTGAGATCACTGGAATCATACAGCCAGAAATCTCGGCTGACATATGAATGCCGTAATACCATAAAGCAACTGGCCAGAGGCAACAAAGTGACTCTACTATGGATACCAGGACATTGTGGTATTGAGGGAAATGAAACAGCCGACGAACTGGCGAAGAACGCTTCAAGGCTGAAGCCTGTTGGACCTGAACCTTTCTGTGGGCTTGGAATAGACCAATACAAGAAAGCGGTCCAACAATGGGAAGCGGCAAACAAAATAACGCTTTGGAGAAATACTCCCAGACTTGCGCAAGCCAAGAGATTTGTGGAATTCTCGTCGACCTACACCAGGAAGCTCATAAAGCTGCCACGAGCTGAGCTTCAAGTAATGGTGGGTCTGCTGACGGGACACTGTCGATACAAAATATCATTTGTATCGCATGGGAAAGTCAGCAGATGAAACCTGCAGGCTATGTGGATCAGAGAAAGAAACGGCTGAACACATGGTATGCAAGTGTCCAGAACTGGCGGAACTAACAACCATTCACATGGGGAAGTCGGTTCTGGATCCACATGAAATAACCGCCAAGGCTCCTAAGGAGGTCGCTGGGTTCATCAACACCATTGATGGCCTCCTTGGGATTTAAATGAACGAGTTGGGTAAAGAACAAAAGATCCTTGCGGTCGAAGTTCCCGAAAGGCTGAACGAAGCCACAACGACCCCTGTTCATTATAATAATAATAAATAATAATAATAGTGTTCCCAGGTATAGTTTCATGAAAATTCAAAACAAAACAAAAATCATAGCTTTCAAGTACAAACTGCCGTATCGAATACTTGTTTAGGACTTAGTTCCAGCTAACGCCGCTAGGGTCGCATAGAGTTGTGTTTTGCGGAGGTTTAACGGAGCACGTTATCGTAATTGACGTTATTTTTGAGCCTTATCGACAGTCTCGCATACATTTTACAGATAATCAATAAATTCGTGGCTGGAAGCCAACATGTCATCAATAAATATGAAATCCATCGTTTTGTTCTACGGAACGTGGCAAATGTGTACTGTAGATGTTGGTATTTTTTACTGAAATCATTGTTTATATCAGTGAACTAATAACACATGGAAGGAGTCTAACCGTCAGATGAGGCGTAATGCTGGGTACGAAGATAAAAATCAGCTGATTCGGGGCAAGAAGCGCCGCGTTTGAACTGAACTCGAGGAGATTTTGGGTTTTTTCTTGAATTTGAAATATTTATACAATAATTTTGACGTACCCACTCATCTGATTTTTATAGTGAGACTCTAACTTATAATTCCTTCTAATATTCTGTTGGTTAGCAAAGAATTTGATAACAGAAAAGTATTAATTTGAGTTGAATGAATTTGTTTCCGAATGAAAGAGAAATTTTGAACATTTTATGTGGTCTGTAGAATTAAATTAATGAGATATTTAAAGAAATTATCAACAAATTGAACGTTCCTATAATAATTGTCGTTTTGAAAGAATAAATTCTGTAAAAATATATTCGTTCACAACAATGCGTTTATTCCGTTATCAATAGTTTATTAATTTTTTAGGTTTGTACATCATGAAGACTTCAAAATATTGTACAGTACTTTAAACTGATTAGTCGAAGCCACTGATCGAAAATTTACTCATGCAAATTAAATATCATTAACAGAACGCATTTATTTCGTGCGCTTTTTCGAAGCGCTTTATCTTCTTGACCAAATGTATATGTTTTTTTTTTTCTAATTTTGAGCCTAAGTTGCTTTCAAATTTTTTAATACAACTATTACCACATGAACAAACAGGAGGTTGATAAGAAAAAATATAAAATTATTAAAATAAATTTATTTTCAAGTTGAACAGAGAATTTGAATATCTATGAATGTTCTGAAGGAATAATTCAAATTGAATTACAAATCCGAATAAGTAATAAATAAATTACAAAGCTTAAAATTATTGTCCTTTGAAATTTATGAATTTGGTAAAAATAATAGTATGTTTTGTTTCGATGGTGATTTTATTTTTGTGATGTATTCTTATATTGAAATGTACTTCTAAAATAATGTACACTACTTGAAGAAGGTGGTTATTCAGAGGATCCTGATCAAAAATATGAAATAAAAGTTGAGAGCAAGAGCAAATGTTCTCAACTGCTCAGAATGTTCATTATTTGATGAAAATTTGAGTTGTATAAACACTTAAGACAATTCAACCCAGAAATCTGAAAACATGAAACTTATTTGGATTAAAAGATTGAAGATTTAAAGAATACTTAACTAATTACTACTTACCCCCGATGTAGAAAAGAAAGTGATTATAATTTTTTATACCATCAAATTGGTTTCTAGAAAGAGGAGGCACCTATGTGAGCCGAGCCAAAATAAAATGAAATTCTGAAAGGGCTACTACCAGACAAAATTATTAACACATGCATTAATTTGCATTTGTGAATAATTCTTCATAGGCCATAAATATATGTTTGTTTTTTTACTTGCATTATGAGTTCTTTCAAGTTCGTAACCTAGTTGCTCTCTGGTTCATTTTTTTTTTGCCCATTTTGGCTACTGCAGTTTTCAAAGCAGAATATTGCCTCCTCCTGCAAAATGATCAATTCAAGAGGTTCAATAAATATAGGATAGAGAAAAATTCCTTTTTTTTTCGTATCGGAGGTTTTCCAGAACAATTTGGGGTATCAGTTTTCCATTCTCCAAGTAATTATCAGAACTGAAAATATTTCGAACCAGAATATATAAAAAATACTGCATAATTGAAAACAACCTATAGTTGATCGAAGATCTGTCTCAAACTTCTTATTAGAAGTAAATTCTGCTTTAACCTTCTTCTTAGCAGAACTTATTCTTTTCATTGCCAAGATCCATAGTAACTATGTTTTGAATCACTGGAAAACCTGCAGAATTTTTAATATTACTATAATAATTCAAGAACTATAATTTATAAGTAGAGACTCACGTGAAAAATGAGATTCCACTGCCTGTTGTTTATCTTTGTTTGTGAACAATTATATGCAGAATAGGCCTTTACCATAGTGAAAAATCAAAGGTAAAAAATAATTTCAGCACCATAACGATAATTACACACACAAATATATAGAAAAACCCAAATGAAACTAAAAAATTCATCGATTCACGTATAGACTCAAGAGAACTTTTCCAATGTTTTGCCCCCAATCACCTGTTTTTTCTTCTATCTCACAAACGTACCCGTGGGTCTCTCTCTACGCTCCTTCCATGTGTTATTAGTTCACTGGTTTATAGCAATTCCGATATCTGGGGAATTTTATTTGAATGTTGTTGACATTGGGAGCAATCTGGGGAAACTAATTTTTTGGTTTTGTCAAAGTGTCAACTCTGAGCAATGACAATGTCAAGTGTCATGTCACTGAATTTCTGATTTTTTTGGATTCTTTGAATTTTCTCTTAAAGTTTGAGTCTCTTCACTATTTTCTTCATCGACTAAAATGGATTTTATTGATGTAAGACAGGATTCCTTAAAGAAAAACGCAACAATCTCCAGAAAGAACTCGTAAGTACCCTGATTCATATTTTACGTGTAGTCTTTTGAACTGAGTGTGCTTCTTAACAACTCTAAGCTTAATATTCTACAACTAGTGTAACTAACCGAAGGCCTTTGATGCTGTGAATCATAATCTTCTTATTGCTATACCATCAAAGTTTTGACTGAGTGGTGGCATTCTGAAATCGATCTTTTCTTATTTGTCTAAACGTAAATTGCTAGTATATATCAGGGGTAATCTATTGGATCTGTTCATTACAACATCTGGTGTGCCTCAAGGATCTTATTGGGGTCCATATTCTATATATTGTTCAACAATGATAATTGCGATTCTCTCAGGTTTGCTGTCATAGTTATATTTGCTGACGATATTGAAATATCTTATGAGTTAAATGCTTCAATGACCCGATTAGGTTGCAAAAAAAAATACACCTGATTTAAAATTGGTCCTGTGTGAACCAAATGAAATTAAATTGTATCAAAGGTGAGGTTTTACCATTGACGTATTACACAATAATAGGTCTTTGGATTTTAATTATAACTATATATAACTTCTTCTAACTAGAAGAAGGGATAAAAAAAAGATTGTAGAGTATAAAGATGAGAAACGAAGCGACTACAGTGATGTGAGCGAAGTCTGTAGTGTCAAAAGTAAACAGGTTATGGTTAAAATATCTAATTAGGGTCCATTTGGCATAGATTATATAGAGATTATAAGTAGGCTGTTGTCAATTTTGAAAGAAATACTTTTTGCTGAATGATGATTGTATTTTCTCGCATATTTTCCACTGTAATAACTCGAAATCTACAAGAGTAGCACCTAGCTCACTCTATAATATTTTCTCTGTTTTAATTTTGTTTTAAAAACTGGCTGACTTTCAAAATGCATGGTGATTAATTGCGAAAATAATAGGAAAAATAATTTTGAATGTGCATTCTTTTCATTACTAAAGAGAATGGAAATGTAAGTTTTGAAACTCGTATCGTGTAACTGTCTTGTTCATTGCTTTTTATTTTCAGTGCTGTCAAATGAATAGAGTTTTCGGGGCAAAAATATATTGTTCTCGATAACGTATAGGAACTCTTGCTGGGCTGACCTGCAGGTCTTGTTGTACACCTCTGATATTTTTTCTGTAATTAGTATACAGTGGACTCTTGGTAACCCAAACGGACCTACCGTTCCGTATAAAGAACACCTATCTAAAAGTTTTCTATTCATGCTCAAAATAAAGAAACAAAGAAGGCGTCAATATAAACACATAAATTAATGCTTTCTTCAACACTGAATATAACCTACAAAGTACTTCAGTATTCAAATTCACTTTAAAGCCATGTTAACTTCATAAATATATCAATTGTTGCAATACCCCATTTTGTCCGGTGGTGTATTTTTTCATATGTATTTATTTCATCGCGTTTGCGAATAAAATAGTTATATCAATGCCTTGATGAATAATATTAGAGGCGAATTCATCTTCTCCATGATTTCAAATCCTGATTTTTGCTACGTAAATGAAGGCGTTCTTTTAACGTAGGATTATCACCTACTATATTACCTGAATATATTGTTATAACTATTGGAAAAATAATCTGACTCTGCATGAGATACTACATCATGCAGATAATCTGGATATGATATCAGAACCAACTGATAGTAAAATTTTTTTCTGCACATAATTCAATAGTTTTCTGTAAGTGAAATAACAATAATGTTGCTTATGCGCCTACTAATTTCTTATTCGTATTTCCATGCACCAAACAAAGTAATAAGATATTCACCTTGAGAAAAAAAAATATCATTGACCAACCAAAACTCATGCAACATTATAATATATGGGGGGCGTTGACTGATCCCTTAAAAACATGAGTTAGAATCGTGTTTCGACAAGGACAAAAATTGTATTTCCCACTTCTTGCACACTGCTTTGACATGGTTGTTCAAAACGCAGAAATGGCAACAAACTAGACTAGCTATCATCGCAACAAGATTGCTGGAAACTAATAGAAAAACAACAAAACAGGACCCTCTAAGCAATCAAAGAGTTTACACCAATCTTCAAGATAGGTCAGAGTAGACCACCTGATTGTTTACCAGAATGAAATAAAAAAATTGTAAAGTGTGGCATGAAAACTGATAATTTATTAGTATGAAATATAAAATAGCATTACATCCGAAAAATTGCTTCTATAATTACGACACATTATTTGTATTTCAAAATTCATTTTTCATAGAATGAATTTTAGTCGGTCAAAAACCTACCGTTTCTTTAAAAGAACACCACAAATTTCAACTTTTCTTGAAAAATAAGTACACATCAAGATGAAAAATATGAAAAGGCACCATTTAAACCATAATCTGACACAATTCTCGTTGAAATGAAGGAAAATTTCAGGTCTATTTGGGTTAAGTCGAACTCCTAGGGACCAAAAGAACTGTTCGATTTATCTATTGTTCGGCTCACCTAACATTCGAGTTATTCAAGTGAGACTTCACTTCATTTGAAGTTTTGACCTTCCCAGGAGAATATGGTCTGTTCTAAATCGCATTAGAACAGGCCATGGACGTTGCAATAGCATGCTCTTCCGATGGAATTCGGTTGAGAGTCCTAGTTGTGAGTGTGGGGAAAATGAGGAGACTATAGAACATCTTATAAATAGTTGTCCCATTTATAAATTTCAAGATGGTTTCGAGGCCATACATAAAGTAACGAATGCATTTCTAAAATGGGTGGTTAATTTCAAAATTATTTGATTTATTCTGAATATTCGGTTTCTTTTCTGCTTTTTTCTTTTTTCATTTCAGATTAAGAATCGTGAGCCGTTTTGGGAAGAATCTATCGACGGATAACATGAAGATGATCTCACACTGATGTCTTTCAAGATTTTTCCTGATATTTAATATTATATGTTATTTTTTTTACGGGGTGGCAGGTTTTTTCGGCTGAGGTTTTTTTCCCTGGCTCTATAGTATCGTATGATACTAATGATGATAGTATCGTATGATTCTATAGTATCATACGAAGAATGTTATGATACCCCGTTCTTTTTTTACCTCAGCTTAGGTACTTTTTGTTTCAACATTTATTGTATTATTTTAGCTCTCTATTTTCATAAGAATATATATATATATTTGGAGAAAAACTCAGGTAAACACGAAATCATCATCAATGAGAAACGAGAGTCTGAGCACTGAGAACATGTCTTTAGAGGTGGAAAAATCGTATGATATTCATCACATGTGGTGATCTGTTTGCGAACCGAATTTTTTTTGGTCTCATTCATTAGATCAAAAAGTTCCACTCATAGAGATGGTCAGTAGAACGACTTATAGAAGTGGAGGTTCTCTTGACCCTTCCAGCAGTTCAACTCATCTAATAGACTCTCTAGACTCATTGAGGTGAAAATGCACTGGGTAAGATATGTATATGAATCGGGTCCAGAACAACTGTTCGACTTATCAATGTTCGATTTATCGAGAGTTCACTGTACGAATAAATTCTTGAAAATGTTATAATAATGGTACTAAAATCCGACTACGATTTTTGGCTAGTTTCTTACTTTTGACACCTAGATGGCGCTGAAAACATAATTCAGTACAGAAAACTATTTTAATAGGCGCGAAATTCGAATTATACTTTTCCTAAATATCCATTAAATTGAGTATTCTTTGTCGAGCTTTTAGAGAAACATCCTGATCGAGAAAACAAAAGCAGAGCTCCGTTTATTGACCAGGATGATATTTTCCATCTATACATTGTTTGAATCAAATGGAATACGCTTCTGGATTCTTTATTTTTTATTTGTAATGATTGTGTAAAATCAACTACAATACAATAATAATGAAATTGAGAACATTTCAAAAATTTGTTCACATATTAGAGAATTATCATAACAATTTCAAGAACTTATTCATACAGTGAACTCTCGATGAATCGAACATAGATAAGTCCAACAGTTGTTCTGGACCCGATTCATACATATCTTACTCAGTGTATTTTAACCTCAATGAGTCTAGAGGTCTAGTAGATGAGTCGAACTGCTGGAAGGGTCGTCAAGAGAACCACCAGCTCTAAAAGTCGTTCTTCTGACCACCATTGCCATGAGTGGATCTTTTTGATCTAATGAATGAGACCGAAGAAAATTCGGTTCGCAAACAAATTATCTAGAACAATATATTTTTCCCCCGAAACCTCTATCCATTTGACAATACTGAAAATAAAAAGCAATGAACAAGACAGTTACATGATACGAGTTTCAAAACTTACATTTCCATTCTCTTTGTTAATGAAAAGAATGCACATTCAAGATTATTATTTCTGCAATTAATCACCATGCATTTCGAATGTCGGCCAGTTTTTAACACAAAATTTATAACAGAAGAAAATACAAACCAAGATTATGGAGTGAGCTAGGTGCTACTCTTGTAGATTCGAGTTATTTCAGAGGAAAATACGCGGGAAATATTTATTCAAGTATTTCTTTCAAAATTGACAACAGCCTACTAATTATCTCTATATAATCTATGCCAAATGGACCCTAATTAATATTTTAACCATAGACCGATTACTTTTGAAAAACAGATGTCGCTGACATCACTGTAGTCGCTTCGATTCCCATCTTTACACTCTATAATCTTTGGGGCTTCATCAATGAATTAATTTTCCTCATATGATTTTCCTCTTTCTCTCAAGGTAAGAAAGTTGTAGTTCAGGGATTGCCGATTTTGCAAACCCTGCTCCATTCGAATACTTCTCAAATAAAACTTCTAGCTAAGGCAATAATCTTTGATTTATGAGAACTATGTTTCGAATTTCGCGCCTTTTATAATAGTTTTCTGTACTGAATAATGTTTTCAGCGCCCTCTAGGTGCCTTAAGTAAGAAACTAGCCAAAAATCGTAGTCGGATTTTAGTACCACAGATATAAGGGCGTTTCCTATCTTTCTAACTATATAATCTTTGCTTATATTCAGCTATTTAGCTAAACTGTCACAAGTCACAATGAATGAATACTTAAAAGTGTTTATAATTGAGGTGTTATTCATCAAAGTAACTTCGATCTTGATTAACATTTGCATGCCACTTTGATAATGTTGAATAGTCATCCTTACAATATGAATTCGCTTTTTTTCAGTGTTGGGGTTTCAGGAGATGACGATAGTTGTGAAATGGACCAGATTAAGATTGAAGATGTGGAGATAGTTGAACAATTCATCGATGGAAATCAAGTTCATAACAGAGACGCTTTCGTGGTTAAAATGGAGAGTTGCGATAACCTTAGCGGTCTATCCGAACACATAAAAAAAAGAACTGTTTATTCCTCATTCAAAGAAGAAAAACCTAGTGCAAACGAAGGAGTTGTTAGTAGAAATAATTCTAAGCAACATAAGTGCCACTTGTGTGACTACGCCTCCAAAGAAAAATCAAAACTTAAAAGACATGTTGAATCAGTTCATTTGGATTTGAGGCAGTATAAGTGTCAATCATGTGATTATGCTTCGAACCACAAACAGCACCTCGAAGCACATATAGAGGCTGTTCATTTAAATTTTATGCGACATAAGTGCCATCTGTGCTTGTATGCTTCCACTCAAAAACAGCAACTGACAAAACATGTAAATGCAGTTCATTTAAAATTGAGGGAACATAAGTGTCATTTGTGCGACTATGCTTCCAATAAAAAATCGGCACTCAAAAAACATATTGTTTCGCTACATTTGAATTTGAAGAAACACAAGTGCCATTCTTGTGACTTGTCCTTCGCCAGGAAAAAATATCTCAAAATGCATGTAAAATCCGTTCATTCCAATTTAAAGCAAAATGAGTGCCATTCGTTTGATTTTTCTGAAAATCAGAAACCTGCTTCAACAGAACACATGGATTCAGTTCATTCAAACTTGAAGAAACACAAGTGTCATTCATGCGGCTATGCTTCAAATAGAAAATCTCATCTGAAAGTACACATAGATTCAGTTCATTTAAAATTGAAGAAACACAAGTGTCATTCATGCGACTTTGCTTCAAATAGAAATTCTCATCTGAAAGTACACATAGATTCAGTTCATTTAAATTTGAAGCAGCACAAGTGTCATTTTTGCGACTATGCTGGAAATCAAAAATCGACACTCAATAGACATATTGTTTCGATACATTCGAATTTGAAGGAACACAAGTGCCATTCTTGTGACTTGGCTTTCAACAGGAAAAATAATCTCAAGTTGCATGTAGAATCGGTCCATTGTGTCTGAGGATGATAAGTTGAAGACCACACTAAAAACACAAACCCCATTAATTCCTCAGAATAAGAGACATCATCTGCTCCAGAAGAGAAAAACTTATTTTTGTTGTTTTTTTTAAGCCACAGACAGTCTCTGACGTTGAGATATTTTATTTTATTTGTCATGAATCAACTTCAATGCTCAGTATGTAAAGGGTCTTTACATCATTTCTTTGTATTTTGACAAATAAAATTATTATTTTTTCATTTGTGTGATTTTTCTTACAAATCAGAAACCTGCTTTAAAAATCACATAGATTCAGTTGATTTAAATTTGAAGCAACTGTCTCATCTAAGTGTCAAAATCCGAATAAAATAAACTTAAGGAAAAATGAATGTATTTTTTCTTCTTTTTTGTACGTTATTAGCCTTGAATATTACATTGTGAATACCTGGTCTGTACTATATCCAACACACAAAAAAAAAAGATTATCCGATTTGGAGCAGTCGTCCCTTTCAATAATAACCATGGATCGTCTTATATTTATACAGGGTGTTTCATTGGTAAATGAACATACGGTAACCTGACCTAGAGCTACCCTAGGGGGGTCCAAAATAACGATATATGACAGGTCTAATCAATTCCATAAACGGGATACAGGGTGGTTCTTGTATTCACCAAAGATTTCAATTGCTAATAACTTTTGAACCAACTGGTATATTCATTTGATACTTGGAACGTATCATAACCTTCCACAAGTCGATCGATTTACTTTTAAATACCTGAAAATTCCAGGTCCGTATTTGAAAAATATGGGACTTTTTCCAAACTGAGATTCAACAATCTGTATATTGGAATTTGATTGAGATATTTGGAAAGAACAGAAAATTTTCTTCGAGGTTCGTAGATTTCATTATCCCGCACGTGTTTTTTCCCAAAGAAAGCTTCAGGAAAAGATTCAATTTAAATTTGGAATTCCACTAAATTCTCAGAAAAATCGTACATTTTGATCGAATTGAATTTTTGGTCCTACTAATTGCACATATGCATTTCATGATATTCTGAGGAATCATTTCAATGTATTTTCGGAGGAACATTATTGATTGAGAAAAATTTATTTAAAGTTAATAACGATGAACACTCAACGTGATTTACAGAATGTTTTAGGAAGTAACACCGTTTTTCTCAATACTCTTACTTTTCCGCTTCGAAATATGTCCGATACTTTTTTGATCATCCGGATTTTTACGTAATTTATTACAGGCGACTTCGATATCTCCTAATTTCTTTTTTCAGGTGAATATCCTAAATATCTCAAATAACTCCTAATGAAATGATCAACAGGATTGAAATCTGGTGATCTAGCGACCAGGAATGCAGTCCACCTCTGCTTATCCAAAGATTTGGAAAGTAATGATCTCAATAATATCGGAACATTACTCTGAAATGGGGTGGAGTTCCATCATCCTGAAAATGCATTTCTGCAATGTGCGTATCTTCGAGTAATACAGGAAGATGATTTTGAAGGAAATCTAAGTAAAGATCACATGTAAGCCGTCTTGGTAGGACGTGCGGTCTAATCAAACGCCCCACCGTATGTTTGTTGAAAATTTGTATTGGGATATCGTATGTCTGACCGCATGCGGATTCTCTTCAGCCCATTCATGCGAATTCCTCATATTGAAGATACCAGTTGTAAAAATTTATTTTGCAGAAATTGTCTTAGTCTACTCGAAACAATCCTTGTGGAATACAATACGTACAATTTAATTTCTCTCAATCAAACTTCTTTTTTTCAAAACCTAATAGAATATTGAAGAAAGCAGATATTTCATGAGGTCGAGATGAAATTTTTGCAATATGATTGCAATGAACAAGTTTTCCACAGAATAATTGGAATTCCAACATTCAATTGGATCTTTCTCTGAAGCTTTCTTTGTGCAAAATTACGTGTAGCACAATGAAATCTATTTAACCCCACAGAAATATTTCTGCTCTTTTCAAATATCTCAAACAAATTAAAAATTTTTAATATACAGGGTGTTGAATCTCAGCTTGGAAGAAGTCCCAAATTTTTCAAATACGGACCTGGAATTTGTCAGGAATTTAAAAGTAAATCGACCGACCTGTGGAAGGTTATACGTTCCAAGTATCAACTGAATATACCGGTTGGTCCAAAAGTTATTAGCAATTTAAATTTTTGGTGAATGCAAGAACCACCCTGTGTCTCGGTTATGGAATTGATTAGACCTGTCAAATAGGGGTTTTTTAGACTTGTCTAGGGTAGCTCTAGCTCAGGTTATAGTATGTTCATTCACCAATGAAACACCATGTATAAAGGATATAAGAGAAGACCTGAAAGCGGTAAAAATTATACATCTAGTGAAATTAATCGTGATGAGCTGTCATCTACCAGTAGATTGTCCATCTATAAATTTCAAGTGGGTAGTTTTAAGATCCACTGTTACTACCAGAATGTGAAAAACTTAAGAATAAAAATGAACATATTTGCTAAGTCAGTGTCAAATTTTAATTTCGATGTTATATTACATTGTGATACATTCTTGTTTGAACATATTTCATCAGGTAATTAATATACATTGTTTTATATCTGAATCTGTAGTCGCAATTCGATAACTACTTTTTATTTTGCTTTCGTTTTTTGTTTCACAATATTACTCTTTTGAATTGACAATATTTCGGACGAAAATCTGGAATGCTGGTAAAAAAAAGTGAGGAAAAAAGGAAAAAATATCGCGCTAAGAAAACAAGTATACTTTGGAGTAATCCCGTTCAAAATACATGGTTTGTAATATAAATCAGTGATATTTTCGTTTGATATACGAAAATTGGTGAAATTATTAGGTTTTCTGAATAGTAGAATTGATGCTGAGAAACTATCGAAAGGTATTTATACGAGAATTATAAGTTAACATAAGATTATTCTCGAATTCATGTGTTAAATTTCAGGTTAGAAGCTATATTGAAGCTGAGCAGATTTAAAATGATTCATTTGAATAATATCGGGTAGTGGAATAATATTTTCATTATGAGTGAATGAATTATAACCCTTGATATATTGAAAAAAGAAAAGCTTGGGTGAGAAGATTGAAGATGGGAAAAGTGTCTGTTTTCTCTCTTCATTTTCAGATTGATATTCTTGCCTTAGGTCTGTTGTGAAGAGATTTGTGAATATTTCATAATGAATTATATATTTTTTCAGGTTCAAAATTTCAGCAAATGAAAATTCCTGAGCTCAAAGCTACTGCTGTGTCTTCTCTAAACGTAGTTAATATCCAGAAGAACTGAATTGGGCTTGCATGGCCCAACATAAATTGAGGAGAGAATCCAGGAATGATACTCTTAGGGATAATTTCTCAATCAACAACTCAGTGTACTCAATTCCATTATTTTGAAAGTGGTGTTTAAATCAAAGAAAAAATGCTGCAATATTGTCTGCTTTGAGTAAAGAGGAACAATCTGCTGTGCATGTGCTATTCAAAATGCAATCTGTGAGAGTTGAAAATGCAGAGAAACACTGGGTTTGGAAGATTATAAGTTTTCGAACAATTAAAATTTTTCAAGTATTTTATGAATTTTCAAAGGTTCGTTCTATATTTATGTCAGCATTTTGTTTTAGTCGTTTCACTTTTACTTGGCAATTACATACATCTCTTCTGACTTTTTGGTATCATCTCTGTCAAATTTTCCAATGTGAACAAATATTTTATCTATATTTGATTGTTATCTTAATATTGTGTGATGAAAGATATATACAATTTCCATTTTAAAATTACAAACAACACACAAATAAAGACTGGTAAAAATTTCAGAATCGTTTATTTAGTTGGCAACATATGATTGAAGAAATGATTAAATGAAATGTTCTCAATCATATTTTGTTCGTAATCTTCATAAAAGGGAGCACCCACTTTCAAAAATGATCTGGGAAAACTTTAATAAACAATGAAGTCGTATGTTTCCAAATTCAACTGCTTCAATTGGATATCACTTCGAGATAGTACCATTCAGAATCTCATGGATCTATCAAATACTTCCAAATATATTAATCTACGTCATTTGAGTAATCCCAACAAGTGTAATACATATTCATTTGACCAAAATAATTGTTCTTACAAGTAATTTAAATATCTTTGCAAACAATTTTTTCATCATTTGTGGTGAAAACTAGTTGTTCTTCTGAATTCGCCACACTTAATGTACAATCAGAAATGAATTAACACACACTTTCATCTTAAAAAGCCTTTAAATCACTCTTAATGAAAATCTATTCATTTATTTCACAAAATGATATAAATATCCCGTTGTCATTCAAAAATTTACAAAAAAAACATCTAGCGCCACTCAGGCTGGTGGCTAAATTTCGAACCTAGAAAACGAGTATTTACAGCGCCCTCAACGGTAGTTGGATTCGCCAATAGTTTGTCAGTGGCGACAGAACGAAGTTGTGAAAACAATACTTTAGATTTATACGTTCCTCCATATTTTTGTTCAATTTAATAGTATAAATGAAGAACTCATCGAAATCCTACATAATTTCATTTTATATAAGCATTAACAATCAATTGAAAAAGAAGAAGTATAACAATTTTATATTTCACACTCAAAGTTTTCGATTTTTGCCAGTAGGTGTCTTGGAGATGCATTGTCATTGAATAAAAAACATTTTTGGGCCTCTTGAATGGTTGGTAACATTGTCCTTTAACCCACAGAACATCAAAATATACCATAGACAAACAATATTTATTTTGGTGTCCATAACCTATAAGTCAAAGATTGGCATTTCACTTTGTTATCTGCGGTGGGCATTTCTATTTTTATCGTTTCAAGCATTGTGTTACTTTTCCATTTGATCAATTGAAACAATTGTCTTACTTCCCTCATCAGAAAACATGGATATTTTCAGAGACGTACAGGATTCCTTAGAAATAAAACCAACAGTTTCCTTCAAGGACTCGTAAGTACTATGATTTATCTTTCAAATATTGTGATTCTGAGAAACTCTAAGATCAGAGTAATGATACGTCTGGTAAAATTAATGGTTGTTGGATCCCTTCAACGACAGGAAACTCAGTAAAGATCCTACCTCATCTAGGATCATATGAAGCAAGGTGCCAATTAAAGTAACTTCTCTCAATGAAGAACTTGAAAAGAAGATTTGTAAGAGTGGCTTCACGTATATGTGGACTTTTTCATTGAGATTGACTCACCAAAATCAGACTTGGTTTAAGTCCTGATGACTATGTTGAAACCTTATTTGGGAAATCCGGAAAATTTAGTTAAAGACCCTACTCAGTTTTGTAGAAAAACTGAAGAACATCCAATTGGGACCCAACGGCCGACTCATAACTTTTGATATTATGCCTTTGTTCACAATAGTTCCTATCAGGGAATCGCTTAACAAAGTTTCTGAAATATTCCCAAATAACACAATAAAGCTCTTCGAACTTTGCCTGACAGTTTCAGGAAAAATTCAATTGCAATGATCAGGAGGTTCTCAGTTTGACCACATTTATCGAATCAGGTTTCGATAACAAATTATAAACAGGTTCAGCTTTCATAGATTTATCGTCTGCCTGCGACACGGTATGGAAAGATGGTTTGATCTATCAACTTTATAGATGATTCGCCTATTAGAGAACATGTTATCGGATAGAAGATTTCCTGTTTTTGTTGATGATAATAGTAGTAACTTCAAAACTTTGAACAATGGTCTTCCACAAGGATCTGTTTTACCACCCCTTCAATTCAATTTATATTTATGCGATATTCCTTGTGCTCATAAACCCATCATATGAATCTGAAAAATTCATTTACGCCGACGATATTGCACTCGCTTTCCGACCTTCTGATTTTCAAAGTATTGAGGAAAATTTAACTTCTGATCTGAATATTTTGAAAAATAATCTTTTCGAATGGCGTTTGTGTCCAAATCCGAATAAAACTGAGGTTTCGTTATTTCATTTGAATAACCATCAAAAATTTAGAAAATTAAATGTCCTTTTCGGGAACTTTTCTTTGAAACATAATTTTACTCCCAAATACTTAGATGTTAAATTAGATTCCTCTCTAAGTTACAAAGCACATTTGGATGACTTATGGATGAAGCTGAAAACGAGAAATAACATTCTACAGAAACTTGCTGGTACGTCATGGGGTGCTGACCCGACTACACTTCGCACAGCAGCCCTTGCCCTGGTTTTTTCCACCGCTGAATATTGTTGCCCTGTTTGGCTCAATAGTGTTCATGTTCAGAAAATCGATGCACAGCTCAATTTATCAATGAGAATAATTACTGGAACCATCCGATCTACACCTATCCAATGGCTACCAGTGCTATCAAATATAGTTCCTCCCAATATTCGAAGACAGTCTGCAACTTGGAATTCTTGGAATAAATTCAATTTATTTCCGGATTCTTTTCCGATACTTTCCTACGTTCCAGAAAATAGAATTCCAAGACTGAAATCCTGTAAACCAGTTTGGTCGAATAACTTTCTGAATTCGAACATCAGATACAAAGAAATCTGGAAATCCGAATGGGATATGCATGTTCTTTATCTAATAAAGATCTAATATCTGATCCATCGAATAAAGTTCCTGGTTTTAACCTTCCCAGGAGAATACGGTCTCTTCTTAATCGAATAAGAACAGGTCATGGTCGTACCAATAGCATGCTTTTCAAGTGGAATTCGGTTGATAGTCCTAATTGTGAATGTGGTGAATCAGAGGAAACAGTTGAACACCTAATTAATAATTGTTCGATTTATAAATTCCAAGATGGCATTAGAGCCATACACAATATATCAAACTCATTTTTGCAATGGGTTGAAAATTTCAGATCAATTTGATGAAGTATAAATTGAATTCTCTTGCTGTTCTGGCTTTTTTTATTTTCAGGTTGGAGTTTGTGTTTGGAAATCCTTCCTCCGAAGAGCCGTCCCGCTGATCGTGATGTCCTTCTATATTGAATATTCAGATACAACAATTTTATTTTATTTTTTTAACGGGGAGACAGGTTTTTTCGGCTGTGGTTTTTTCCCCTGGATCTATAGTATCGTATGATACTGGTGATGATAGTATCGTATGATACTATAGTATCATACGAAGAATGTTGTGGTACCCCGTTATATATATATATATATATATATATATATACTTTGTAATTCATGGGAATTAATAAATTTAGTCTTCTCTATACAGTTTCTTTTTATTTATAAAATTCAACAATCAAAAACTTCGTACAATAAGAAAAATGTACACTTTGGGCTGCGTTGATCTCCTGTGACTTTTTCAGTAATTTCGATTTATAAATTTCAAGATGGCATTAGAGCCATACACAATGTATCAAATTCATTTTCGCAATGGGTTGAAAATTTCAGATCAATTTGAAATTGAAGTATAAATTGCATTCTCTTGCTGTTCTGTCTTTTTTTATTTTCAGGTTGGAGTTTGTGTATGGAAATCATTCCTCCGAAGAGCCGTCCCGCTGATCGTGATGTCCTTCTATATTGAATATTCAGATACAACAATTTTATTTTATTTTTCTTTACGGGGAGACAGGTTTTTTCGGCTGTGGTTTTTTCCCCTGGATCTATAGTATCGTATGATACTATAGTATCATACGAAGAATATTATGGTACCCCGTTCTTTTTTACCTCAGCTTAGGTACTTTTTGTTTCAATATTTATTGTAGTATTTTAGCTCTCGAATTCATAAGAATATATCAGCACCTCAGAGGTAAAGTGTGTTAAGTCACATTCTTTCAGACACGAACTATCTACAATATTGGATTCACATTAGTAAATTCTAGATGGTGGAACACATTTTTGACTCCCTAGGTATATGAAGTCGCCAAATAATGGCAGTACACATTCTTTGAAACAATAATAGAACTGAAAAATCTCTCTTTTGTCTTATTTTGATATTGTGACTTAACACACTTTACCTCTGGGGTGCTGATATATTATATATCCAGCTATTTCCAGTGGAAAGGCGATTTTTATGAGCAAATAGATGGTGTCGCCATGAAAAACTCTTTGAGTCCTGCAATTCAAAATTTTTTTCATGGAAATGTGCTCTCTTAATGGCACTGAAGCAACCTTTTACATTGCTACGCTATGTGGATGATACTTTGTTCATTCGGAGTTACAGAGGGAGTTTAATCCATCTCAACAATAGGCACCCAAATATTCAAATCACTTTGAAATTGTAAAGATGGTACTATTTTGAACAGTTTACTTTTGGATTTGGTCCATTTTAACGGTTTCAGTATTGATGTAGAATAAATTGGTATATTCCATCTTTTCATCTCAGCAGATTAACTTCATTCTATACAATTAGAATCATATGCAAAATTCAAGGAAATAACATTGATATGCTCAGGTCACGGGTTCGTCTTGATCTTTTTGACATATTCTATTTTTTTTTTATTTTGATGAATAAAATTATTTAATGACAATTCTCGTAATATGTCTTTCTTTTTCGGTCCTGAAAAATATTCTGTTTCTTGTGTTATAACATGTTTGGTTTATCTATGGGAGATGATTGCCTTTCATTGGGGTCCCGTAGCGGTCTTCAAACATCTGAAGTGCCGAAAAATCATCACCTGGAAGGTCGTATCTGGTTTGAAAAAACCCTCACGACCAGAGAGCAACAATTTGTGGATTTTGAATTTGAATATCGAAGGAATTTCGAAAGGAAAGTGTGATTACGTCTCCAAATTAGCTGATGAACATGGTATCAAAGAGATTCTTCTGCAAGAAACCCACACGGCAACAGAAAAAAAAATCCTTGTGCAAGAGGACAGTTGAAAGTTATGTATTAATTGATTTTTTACAAGTTTAGCTTGTTATGTTGAAAAATTGTCAGTTTCGTAACTTTCAACAGATTCGGAAAGGGGAAATTGATGGAGTTTTTTTGTCATTTCTTTCAAATTTTGTGACATTTCTGTCATAAATATTCATAAACTTCCGAACATTATTTGGCCAAGAAATCTTAATGTTGATGTTTTTTTTAAAGTAGCAAATGCATTTCCAAAATGCATTTGGTTTATTCTGAATAATCGGTTTCTTTTTTGCTTTTTTCATTTCAGATTAAGAATTACGAGTCGTTTGGGGAAGAATCTGTGTATCCGAGCCCATCGACGGATAACATGAAGATGATCACACTGATGTCTTTCAAGATTTTCCTGATATTTGATATTTTATGTTATTTTGTTTACGGGGAGGCAGGTTTTTTTCGGCTGAGGTTTTTTTCCCCTGGCTGTATAGTATCGTATGATACTAGTGTTGATAGTATCGTGTGATTCTATATTATCATACCAAGAATGTTATGGTACCCCGTTCTTTTTTTACCTCAGCTTAGGTACTTTTTGTTTCAACATTTATTGTATTATTTTAGCTCTCTTTTTCATAAGAATATATATATATATATTTGAATGAGACGAGGAAATTTATTATTCTAAATAGTTCCCATTTGGATTCCATTTTTCTATCTTATTCAACTAAGCAGTTCAACTTCATTCTCTGCAATCAGATCTCAGAAAAATTTGAAGAAAAAGTGATCTCTGTCCAGTTCATCAACCAACGTATTAAACACGTAGACTGCAAATTCTCTTTGTTTCAGTGTTGGAGTTTCAAGAAATGATGAGAGTTGTGAAATGGACCAGATCAAGATCGAAGATGTTGAGATCATTGATGGAAATCAAGTTCATAACAGAGAAGCTTTCGTGGTTAAAATGGAGAGTTACAATAACATTAGTGCTATATCTGAACAAGAAGAAGAAACAACTGTTATCTCCTCATTCGACGAAGAAAAACCTAGTGCAAACAAAGAAGTTGTTAGTAGAAAGAATTCTAAGCGACATAAGTGTCACTTGTGTGACTGCGCCCCCGATGAAAATTCAACACCTGAAAGACACGTAGAATCAGTTCATTCAAATTTGGGGCAACATGAATGTCATTTGTGTGATTTTTCTGCAAATCTGAAACCTGCTTTAAAAAAACACATAAATTCAGTTCATTTAAAATTGAAGAAACACAAGTGTCATTCATGCGACTTTGCTTCAAATAGAAAATCTCATCTGAAAGTACACATAGATTCAGTTCATTTAAATCTGAAGCAGCACAAGTGTCATTTGTGCGACTATGCTGGCAATCAAAAATCAACACTCAAGAGACATATTAATACGCTACATTTGAATTTGAAGGAACACAAGTGCCATTCTTGTGACTTGGCTTTCACCAGGAAAAGTTATCTCAAGATGCATGTAGAATCAGTCCATTTCAATTTAAAGCCACATAAGTGCAATTCATGTGATTTCGCTACAAATGAGAAATCTGCTTTAAAAAAACACATAGACTCAGTTCACTTAAAGTTGAAGAAACACGAGTGTCCTTCATGCGACTATGATTCAAATCAAAAAGCTCATCTGATATCGCACATCGATGCAATTCATTTAAATTTGAAGCAGCACAAGTGTCATTTTTGCGACTATGCTTGCAATAAAAAATCGGCACTCAAAGGACATATACATTCGATTCATTTGAACTTGAAGCAACATCAGTGCAATTTATGCGAGTATGCTTCCAATCATAAATCTTTACTTAAATCACATATAAATTCAGTTCATTCGAATATGAAAAACATGTAGATTGTGTTCATCAAAATTTCAAGCAACTGTTAAGTCTAAGGGAAAAATGAATGTCTTTGTTTTCTTTTTTGTACGTTATCCTTGAATATTGCATTGTAAAAACCTGGTCTGTACTATATCGAACTCACAAAAAAAAAAGAGTATCCAATTTGGAGCAGTCGTTTGAACATGAGTCCCTTTCAATAATAACCATAGTCTAATATTTATATAAAGGAATAAGATAAGATGGATGTGTAGTCTGTTGAATTTATTGTGATTCTCAGAAACTTTAAAGTGATAAAAATTTTACATCTAGTGAAATCAATCGAGAGGAGCTGTCATGAACAAATGTGATAAGTTCTTGTGTAAACATATCTCACTTCTACTCTTATATTTCGCCAGCTGTTGTTTGTAAATTTTGAATGACAACGGGATATTAATGTCATTTTGTGAAATAAATGAATAGATTTTCATTTTAAGAGTGATTTAAAGGCTTTTTAAGATGGTAGTGTGTGTTAATTCATTTCTGATGAAGTGTACATTAAGTGTGGCGAATTCAGAAGAACAACTAGTTTTCACCACGAATTATGAAAAAATTTTTTGCAAAAATATTTAAATTACTTGTAAGAACAATTATTTTGGTCAAATGAATATGTATTACACTTGTTGGGATTACTCAAATGACGTAGAATAATATATTTGGAAGTATTTCCTAGATCCATGAGATTCTGCAGAATTCGTAAATGAATGGTACTTCCTCGAAGTGATATCCAGTTGAAGCAGAATCATTAATAATAATAATAATAATCTTTATTAATCCCTTATGACATAAACAGAATGTATGGGACAGGTGGAATTAAAAATTAACAATTTCAACAAATTCAAAAATTATCCACAAAAATTATCATCAAAATATTCTTTCAGGTTGTAAAACCCTTTCTTTAACAAATTTTGTCTTATAATTATCTTGAATTTTTTTTTATTCAACTTTTTACTTAAGCGATGTTGTCTTAAGGTGAATTTATACTTTCGCAAATCTAACATTTTGTACAATGCTCTTATCTGTCAATAAAGTTATTATTATTATTATTATTATTATTATTTCAATTGAGCTGGTAGATGGTTGAACAACAATATACCTTGGTAAATGGGGCTTGATTCAAACTTGGCAGTCGAATGAGATGGTATACAAAGTGTATCAGCATTTCGAGTAGAATAATGATGGAAACTAGATAAATTCTCAACTAGATGCTCATTTTCTTTAATATGAGTTAAACACCTCAATATGTACAAACCGGGAAGTGTCAATATTTCATACATTTTGAAAATAGGTCTGCATGAATCACGAGGTTTCAGATTAAAAATCATACGTATGATCCTCTTTTGTACTATGAAAACCCTTTGTGACGCACTGGAGTTTCCCCACAATAAAACATTATAATTTAAATAACTAAAAACCAGACTGTAATAAACATTTAAAATGGACTCAATGTGTAGTGATGATTTAATTTGATTTATTGCGTAGAAGGAACTACTCAACCTTTTACTGACCGAGTCAACATGAAAACCCCACTTCAACAGATGATCCAAATGGATTCCCAGAAATTTTATTGAGTCCCTCAAAACAATTTGTCTACCCGAACAACTAATTATCAGACGTTTCATATTTACATTCTTGTTAGAAAAATATATGCATTCGGTTTTCTCGATATTTAACAACAGTGCATTCGATCTACACCAACTCGATAGACCAGAAACCAAAGATTCACACATTCCAGTGAGTTCCACAAAACACCGCGCCACAGAACACGAATATACAAGAAATGAAAACTCCCTACTAATCCAAGGCAACAGATTGGCCGCCATATATGGTAGGAATTGTGATCAAACGGCGGGAATTTCAAATAATATTTAAGCGGGAATTTTGAATTTACTTCCTACCACTAGCAGACCCCACTATACATGTTTTTTATATTCATTTCCGATGTGAATTAATGGCTTCTATCATGCATCCTGATTGTTTAATCAGAATTTATGATGGATTGCCACAAATTACATCGAAATTTAATACAATGGAGAAAAGGAGAGTGAGAACAATGATGAACTTCAACAATTTATTTATTGTTCATGAATTCCCAACAAATTAAGAAATATTTCTTACAACGATAGATTCATTCCATTGCAAAATATATAATCAGAAAGAATTTGAATTGTGTTATGAACGTCAACGAGTAAATCACAGTATTCATAAGTCAGCACCAGCCAGACATCTTTCCTTTAGGCCCTCTTATCCTTGTTGGGTGTTCCTGGAAAGAAAAATAGTATTAAAACTTGAGGTGGTGTTGACATGAAGGAAAGTATTTATTTCTACAATAACGATCATTCTTCTAGCGACAGCTTCATGGTTAAGATGGCTAGGCGCTTTTGAGTTAGAATATTAAAATGGTAAAAAATGATGACTACATAAATGATAAAATTAATATAATATAATAGTTCCGGGGCATAGCTGATACTATGATTGCTCCCAAGCTACCGCTTTACAAATAACCATTGGAAAGAAGAACTTCTTTACTTACAACACACAGAAACACTGGAATGAAAAGAACTCTTACAACTAAAAATCTGCAAGGATAGGTTTTTGACATTTTAACAGTAGATACCACTGAAGTTTTTGGCATTGTAAACGTATTCAGAATATGTAGGTACAATGTGTATGATTATCAACTTATAAATCATATGTGGCAGAACTTACCCAATCAAATTAATTATGAGAATAACTGGAATATTCTACATTCGGTCGTTAATAATTATGGATATTTCCTTTACTGTAAAAACTGCTTCCCAGTAGTCCTTTGAGTTTGTACAGTTTTATGAGTGATGGATGAATTAACCTGTCAGAAATGTAAAATATTATTTTGATTTGCAAAAATGATAATAATAAAATACTTTAAATTTCATACGTAAAACAATGAAAAAACTCACCTGCATATTTGGATTGATGATTGTTTTAAATGAACCTCAAGTTGACGTGTGATTTTCAAAATGTCATCCTACATCCTACCATTCCTACCAAATTAGAGTTGTTAAAGAACAGGTTAATTTCCGGAACAGTTCTGAACTGTTCCGTTCCCGAGAAAGAACCTGTTCTTTTAACCTGTTCTTTTGTTCACCTGTTCTTTGCATTTGAAGTGCTTGTTTTCTTGGAAATCATTGGCATAACTAGGGCATTGCGGCGGGAGGATGGTGGGCGTCCCACCAATTAAAGAAAATCTTCCAATTCTTGGATCTTATGTCTTTCACACTCATGTGTTCATAATCATCTCAATGATAACATATTTCGAAGATATCATTCTCTCGATATATATTTTTCTCTAGAGAACGAAATATTTTCTAGTCTGTCATAGGATCATTAGAACAATCTCTTGAATTATTTATCGAAAAGAGATCGACCGTTATGCAATATGATGGTATCATATTTTATCAGTGAAGTTGACAAAATTATTTCTTTACCCATAATAATTTAAATGTAAGCAAATGTTAACATAGCAATTATATTCTTTTTGACATAAAGACCATCTTTTTTTTTTCGAACTGAAAATACGATAATGATTGTTTCGTTTCAAGCTTGCTTTCAGGTCAAATAAGTCATTCAAGTCACTGCTCTTTACGAAATGCGTAACAGCCAGCAACCTGCTCCTTTAAAGAACGGGTGTTCCGGGAGCAGCTATTTTGAATCGAGTCACGGCTCTTTGCGGAACAGCCAGCAACCTGTTCTTTTAAAGAACGGGAGCGATCCGAGATCAGCTAGATCAAATCGAGTCACTACTCTTTGCGGAACAGCCTGCAAGCCTGCAATCTGTTCTTTTATAAAAAACGGGTTCGGGACCGAGAGCAGGTAAATTTGAATCGAGTCACTGCTCTTCGAGAACAGCTGGTTGCCCGTTCTTTAGATGATCGGGTGATACTTCATTGCGCGGGTCCCTGCAATTGATTTCACAGCATTGTTCATTTGAAGAACAGGTTCCGTTCTTTAGAAAGAACAGGTTCTCGGAACAGGTTGTGAAAACCTGTTCCCAAAAACCTGTTCCGTTCTTTTCGTAACAACTCTATACCAAATTCTAGTCAGTCTACCAAAAATTCTGGTGGAATCGCGAAATGTCATTCAAACCGGAAACAAGAGGCAGCCATATATGGTAGGATTCCTCAGGAACATAGAACCATCAGTTTCACCCCGCGTAAAATGAAAAAACAATTACTGTGCTGAAATCAGTATAAAAATACCTTTCAAATGAGGTATCACTCACCCCATCTTCCCTATTCAAAAATTGGGGGTGAGGGTTGTAGTAGCAAGATTTGAAGCGCTATGCGTCCGTAACCTACATCTTAAGTTGTCCCCCTCGAAACAGAAATCGACCTGTCCGAGCATTTCTATCGAAAAAATTTATTTCGTCTGTAATCTCGTCTGTTTCGTTTTCAAATGGCCACCCTGTATATTGTATCTTCATAAAATAGGCTTATATTAGTACTGCATTTACTTTTTCTACCAGTTTCCTCATTAACAATATTCCACACTGTCTTATTTTTGTTAATAGATGAATTAAGTAAACTCTGATAAAAATTATATTTTGTTTCTTTAAGAAGGTATCTAAAGTCATTTCTTGCAGTTTTATAGATTTCATAAGACTCGAATGTTCTCAAATTTTTATGGAGCCAATTGAAATTTTTCAAATCACCACTAGCTTTTTTTATTTTATTATTTACCCAACTTTTGCAAAAATAATTGGAACGCTTCATACGATGTACTGGACAAGATCTTTCCATGCAATATTCAAACATTCGTGCTGCACACAGGTTCAGATCAAATGAATCTGTTGAATTTGGACAAATACGACTTCATTGTTTATTGAAGTTTTCCCAAATCATTTTTGAAAGTGGGTGCTCCATTTTATGAAGATTACGAACGAAATTTGATTGAGAATATTTCATTAAATAATTTCTCCAATCATATGTTGCAAAATGAATAAACGATTCTGAAATTTTTCCAGTCTTTATTTGTGTTTTGTTTGTGATTTTAAAATGAAAATGGTACATATCTTTCATCACACAATATTAAGATAATCAAATATAGATAAAATATTTGTTTACAATGGAAAATTTGCCAGAGATGATACCAAAAAGTCAGAAGAGATGTATTGAATTGCCAAGTCAGAGTGAAATGACTAAAACAAAATGCTGACATAAATATAGAACAAACCTTTGAAAATTTATAAAATATTTAAAAAATATTGTTTGAAAACTTGTAATCTTCCAAACCAAGTGTTTGCAAACTCAGTCAAGGAGTTCAATTGTTTCTCATTTTTAATGGAGTTAGCAAAATTTTACATCAAATCACCAGTGTTCACTTGTCCCATTGTCTTCAGATACTTCCTCTGCATTTTCAGATCACACAGATTGCATTTTGAATAGCACATGCACAGCAGATTGTTCCTCTTTACTCAAAGCAGACAATATTGCAGCATTTTTTTTTTATTTACACACCACTTTCAAAATCATGGAAATAAGTACACTGAGTTGTTGATTGAGAAACTATATGTTTATTCCTAAGAGTATCATTCCTGGATTCTTTCCTCAATTTATGTTGGCCCATACAAGTTTTATTCATTTCTTCTGAATATTAACTACATCGCAAGTTTCGAGGAGTCACATCAGTAGCTTTAAGCTCAGGAGCTTTCATTTGCTGAAATTTTGAACCTGAAAAGATATATAAACTATTATGAAATATTCACAAAATTCTTTACAACAGACCTATGGCAAGATTATCAATCTGAAAATGAAGAGAGAAAACAAACCTTTTTCCCATCTTCATTATTCTCACCCAAGCTTCTCTTTTTTTCAATATATCAAAGGCATTATAATTCATTCACTCATAATGAAAATATTATTCAAATGAATTTTTTTATTTCTGCTCAGCTTCAAGATAGCTTCTAACCTGAAATTTAACACATTAATTTGAGAATAATCTTATGTTAACTTTTAATTCTCGTATAAATACCTTTCGATAGTTTCTCAGCATCAATTCTACTATTCAGAACACCTAATAATTTCACCAATCTTCGTATATTAAACGAAAATGTCACTGATTTATAATACAAACCATGTATTTTGAACGGGATTACTCCAAAGTATACTTGTTTTCTTAGGGCGATATTTCGCCGCTAGAGGGAGCTTAGATTTTTGGATTCGCCAATACCGAAATTGTCGCCAACCTAAAGAAGAAGAAGGTAACACTGGAAGCGATCTGGGAAAAATAACTTTTTGGTTTTTTCGAAGTGTCAACCCTGAGCATAGACAGTCAAGTGTCATGTCACGGCATTTCTGATTTTGTTTGGATTCTTTGAGTTTTCTTTCAAAGTTTGAGTCCCTATATTGATGTTCTGTGGTCCCTGCACTATTTTCTTCATCGACCAAAATGGATTTTATTGAAGTAAGACATGATTCCTCAGAGAAAAAAGCAACAATTTCCAGAAAGGACTCGTAAGTACGATAATTCATTTTTCACGTGTAGCCTGTTGAACTGAATGTACTTCTGAAGAACTCTACCCATAATAATATTCTACAACTAGTATAACTAACCGAAGGCCTTTAATGCTGTGAATCATAATATTCTTATTTCTATACCATCCAAGTTTTGACTGAGTAGTGGCACTCTATTCTTAATTGACTGAACGTTTATTGCTTGTACGTAATAGGAGTATCTATAGGATCCTTTCATTGCAACATCTGGTGTGCCTCAAGGATCTCATTTGGGTCCCCTACTCTTTATATTGTTTATCAATGATGTTTGCGATTCTCTCGGGTTTGCAGTTACACTTATCTTTGCTGACGACATTGAAATATTTAATAGAATTAAATGCTCCAATTGGTCCTTAGTGAATCGAATGAAATTCAATTGGGCCAAATGTAATGTTTTACCTATAGTTAGAAGTGGGGATAGAAAACTCATATTTTAATTCTGTCAATGGCCAAATTCTTGAATGTGTTAATAATTAAGGTTCTTGGTGTTATTCACCAGAGAGATTTTGATCTACAATTGAATACCTCTTTCATAATATTGAATACTTATTCTAGCAATATGAATTCCTTTTTTTCCAGTGTTGGAGTTTCAGTAGATGAAGAAAGTTGTGAAACCAATAAGGTCAAGATCGAAGATTTGGAGATTGTCGAACAGTTTATAGACGAAGATCAAGTTCACGACAGAGATGCCTTGATTGTGAAAATCGAAAATCATGATTACCTCACAGGTACATCTGATCAGGCAAATGGGAGAACTGTCTTTTCGTCCCTCGAAGGAGAAAAACCATTTGAAAACATTACGAAAGAAGAAAAGTCTGAAGATATCTCCGAAGAACTTGTTCGTTTGAATCCGAAGCAACACCAGTGCCATCTGTGCGAGTATGCCTCGAAAAACAAACAACTACTAAAAAGACACGTAGATTCAGTGCATCTAAATTTGAAGCAGCATAAATGCGACCTATGCGAGTATTCTGCAAATCAAAAGTCGCACCTCGAAACACACATACATTCGGCCCATCTCAATTCGAGACAATACAAATGCGACTTATGCGATTTTGCCTCGAACACCAAGTTTTACCTCAAAACCCACGTAGATTGCGTCCACCTGAATTTGAAGCAACACAAGTGTGATTTATGTGACTTTGCCTCGAACAGCAAATCGCATCTCAAGTTGCACGTAGCCTCGGTCCATTTGAACCTGAAGGAACATAAGTGTCATTTGTGTGATTTTGCCTCGAACCAAAAATCCAATCTCAAAACTCACGTAGATTCTGTCCATTTGAATTTGAAACCTCACAAGTGTCATTTTTGCGATTTCGCAGCGAAACACAAGTTTGGTCTGAAAACGCACGTGGATTCGGTTCATTCGAACACGAGGCGACACAAATGTGACTTGTGCGAGTTTGCCTCGAATAAGAAATCGTCGCTCAAAACCCACATAGAGTCGGTTCATTTGAACTTGAGGCAGCATAAGTGCGATTCGTGTGAGTATGCTTGTTACCGAAAATCAGATTTGAAAATTCATGTAGATTCAGTCCATTTGAAGTTCAAGGAGCACAAGTGTCATTTGTGCGAATATGCCTCGAATAAAAAATCGTCGCTGAAGGAACACATAGACTCTGTCCATTTGAATTTGAAGAAACATAAGTGCCATGTGTGTGGTTTGGCCATGAGTCTCAAATCTAATTTGAGAAGACATGTGAATTTAGTTCATTCCGATCAGAAGTAAAGTGACATTTATAATGATATTACGAAATTTGAATTTGAGGCAACAAAAGTGCCAGCTGTGCGAGTATGCCTCGAAAAACAAACAACTACTGAAAAGACACGTAGATTCAGTGCATCTGAACTTGAAGCAGCAGAAATGCGACCTATGCGAGTATTCCGCAAATCAAAAGTCGCACCTCAAAACACACATACATTCGGCCCATCTCAATTCGAGCAGTACAAATGTGACTTATTCGATTTTGCCTCGAACACCAAGTTTTACCTCAAAACCCACGTAGATTGCGTCCACCTGAATTTGAAGCAACACAAGTGTGATTTATGTGACTTTGCCTCGAACAGCAAATCGCATCTCAAGTTGCACGTAGCCTCGGTCCATTTGAACCTGAAGGAACATAAGTGTCATTTGTGTGATTTTGCCTCGAACCAAAAATCCAACCTCAAAACTCACGTAGATTCTGTCCATTTGAATTTGAAACCTCACAAGTGTCATTTTTGTGATTTCGCAGCGAAACACAAGTTCGGTCTGAAAACGCATTTGGATTCGGTCCATTCGAACACGAGGCGACACAAGTGTGACTCGTGCGAGTATGCCTCGAATAAGAAATCGTCGCTCAAAACTCACGTAGAGTCGGTTCATTTGAACTTGAGGCAGCATAAGTGCGATTCGTGTGAGTATGCTTGTTACCGAAAATCAGATTTGAAAATACATGTAGATTCAGTCCATTTGAAGTTCAAGGAACACAAGTGTCATTTGTGCGAATATGCCTCGAATAAGAAATCGTCGCTGAAAGAACACGTAGACTCTGTCCATTTGAATTTGAAGAAACATAAGTGCCATGTGTGTGGTTTGGCCATGAGTCTCAAATCTAATTTGAGAAGACATGTGAATTTAGTTCATTCCGATCAGAAGTAAAGTGACATTTATAATGATATTACGAAATTTGAATTTGAGGCAACACAAGTGCCATCTGTGCGAGTATGCCTCGAAAAACAAACAACTACTGAAAAGACACGTAGATTCAGTGCATCTGAACTTGAAGCAGCATAAATGCGACCTATGCGAGTATTCCGCAAATCAAAAGTCGCACCTGGAAACACACATACATTCGGCCCATCTCAATTCGAGCAGTACAAATGTGACTTATTCGATTTTGCCTCGAACACCAAGTTTTACCTCAACACCCATGTAGATTGCGTTCACCTGAATTTGAAGCAACACGAGTGTGATTTATGTGACTTTGCCACGAACAGCAAATCGCATCTCAAGTTGCATATAGCCTCTGTTCATTTGAACCTGAAGGAACATAAGTGTCATTTGTGTGATTTTGCCTCGAACCAAAAATCCAACCTCAAAACTCACATAGATTCTGTCCACTTGAATTTGAAACCTCACAAGTGTCATTTTTGTGATTTCGCAGCGAAACACAAGTTCGGTCTGAAAACGCATTTGGATTCGGTCCATTCGAACACGAGGCGACACAAGTGTGACTCGTGCGAGTTTGCCTCGAATAAGAAATCGTCGCTCAAAACCCACGTAGAGTCTGTCCATTTGAACTTGAGGCAGCATCAGTGCGATTCGTGTGAGTATGCTTGTTACAGAAAATCAGATTTGAAAATTCATGTAGATTCGGTCCATTTGAAGTTCAAGGAGCACAAGTGTCATTTGTGCGAATATGCCTCGAATAAGAAATCGTCGCTGAAGGAACACATAGACTCTGTCCATTTGAATTTGAAGAAACATAAGTGCCATGTGTGTGGTTTGGCCATGAGTCTCAAATCTAATTTGAGACGACATGTGAATTTAGTTCATTCCGATCAGAAGTAAAGTGACATTTATAACGATATGCTTGTTGTTGTAAATCTCATTGAGTTGAACGTTGTAGATACCTTGGATTAATGGTAGATTATAGATTAAGTTGAAACTTACACATTGACCATTATACTGAATAAAACATAGTATCTTGTTTCATATTCTTTAAGTTGGCCAACCATATGAATTAAGGCACAAATATACAGGATTATTCACTAATATGGCTCTATAGAATATTTATAGGAAAGACACAAGATTCAGGATTGAAATTCAAAAGATGAGCTTCAAATAAGAAGACGACTTCTTGTTTTTTTTTTTTTGAAGGTTCTAGGACTTCCGTTTTTCCGGAAGTGACATCAACTTTGGTTTTTCATTGCATAAATAGATTCTCAATAGAATTCTGAGTATTTTTGATTCCAAAAGTTTGAATTTTCCCGAGAAAATTCTCTTTAAATGAGGGGAAAAAAATCTCAAAATTGAACTGTGTTGAGATACAGACAACTTCGAGGTTTTTTCATTAAAAATTCTCATTTTTGAGAATCTCCGAGAAGATAATAGTCTTGGACGTATGCTCCTATTATTTTTAGACGAAGATTTCGAAAAAATGAGGTTGCAATTTGAATAGAGCGATTTTTTTATGTTTCGTCACTTCTAACTTCGACAAAGAATTTGTGACCTACTGTATCATTTTCTGAAAATCACGCTATCGGAAAAAAAGCATCAGCCTTTCTTCTCAGAGATTCCCAAAAATGAGAATTTCTAATGAAAAAACCTCGAAGTTGCTTGTATTTCAACAGAGTTCAATTTTGAAATTTCTTTTTCGCGTTTCCTCATTCAAAGGGAATTTTCTAGGGAAAATTCAAACTTTTGGAATCAAAAAGACGCAGAATTCAATGGAGAATCTATTTATTCAATTAAAAATGGGTCTTTCCTTTTGAAAAACGTTCTTCTATAGAGCCATATTCGTGAATAACCCTGTATAATCACATTAATTCATTTCAAACTTTTTTTGTTCACAATTGACCTTATATTAGAACTTTTTAAGCTTATATCTTGTCCTACCTTGTATGTAATAATAAAAATGACTCTATTTTCACAATAAAAGTTTCAAAAAATGAATTGTTTCATTATTTAACCTTGTGAAAAAACGCGAAATGTATTTTGAAATTAATTTTCTGGATTTGTAATGAAGATAATATCTCCAAATTAAAATTATTGTTGATCTAATTTCATTTTACTGATAGAGATTGAGATGTTTCGGTAAATAAATGTAATTCATTCAAAACTTATCGTTGTGTTGAAAGTATTTCGAAAGAATGACATCCTAAAAATTGTCCTCTTTGTAGAAATTGTAAGAAGTATCTATCTTGAACTAGCTGGCCTGGCGAACTTTGTTTCGCCTCAGAGATTCATAAAGTTGTATCAACAAAACTGGTTCTTATTCAAGTAGAAGGTAAATAAGACAAAATTAAAGTACAAAATATACAAGAAATTTAATTACATTGAAATAGGTAGGTATGTACATTGTTATTTACATGAATAGACTTCACTTTATTTAAGCGGTACCTTATTATTATTTAAAAATTGTCTCATTGTTGTACCTTATGATGAACCACATATTTCGTAGTGTTCGGAAGAAAGAAAGGTGTGATACCACATGGACTCAGATGCGTTAATATTATTATTAAATGTAGTTCACCAAATTTATATCAAATATAATACTTACACGAAAAAGCTATCAACCTCAGCGACATCTACTGGCGTTATTCGCAGGAAGGAAAATAATTTCCTACTTTTTTTCCATTTCATCAAATTTTTCATTGTTTTGATGTATTTTATGTTAACCCCACCGTAGAAGAATCCAACAAAAAAACTTTCATAACAAACAGTTCATCCAATCTTGAGTTATAAATGGTGTAACCAACAATATGGCCGACTGAGTTTTATATATTTAGATCATTGACCTATTATACTATGGACTCCTTGTCACGTGACTTTTCAGAAGAAATCCGAGGCAATCTCCATAAGAGAAAGAAAGACTCATACAGTTCCCATGAAACGAACAGAAAGGATCCAACTTAGGGCACTGTCAAAAGCACGTGTTGGAAACAAAACAATGTTGTTATATAAACACCATGATATTATCATAGTTTTGTGATTAATACTTAATGAAACTAGTGTATTTTTTTGCAAAAACTATTTGAGCAGATAACCTAGATTAAAAATATAAAGTTTGGGCGAATTCCGTTAAATATTTCTGAAGTTGAGTTTGATCTCGGAAATGTTTAAAAGTCAAAGGAGTCTTAATAAGGAATGTTGATTTTTTCACTGGTTTGCAATTCGTTAGAGTAAATATTGGTTTTAGTGTCAGAAAAGAGAATAATCATGCTAGGTTTTCTTATGAAATTTGTAAATGCAGGAATTTCCATGATGTTGGAATTCGGAGTAAGTATTCAAAAGGGGAATTCTATACCATTGTCGAACTTGATGAAAGAAAACACTTTTGGTGTTGTAGTTTATCACTGCAATTATTCATTTCTCAGTCGGCTTTCACACTCACCACTAAGGAGAACCTTCTCTCATCCAGTATTTATATGTAAATTGGATTGACCGACCCCCTCAACTTTGGTCAGCATGTTTTATTGATTGAATTTGATCATTCGGATATTATTCGAAGGTTTTGAAATTCCAGGGCTGAAATCATTAATCATGGTCAATATTTGTGAAATTAGTAAATTGAATCTTTAAATTTTGAATCAACTACCTCTGTGGGATTGAACTATTCCATAAAATTAATTTCATAGAATTTAGAAAAATGAATATGAGGTTTATCCTTCCTTTATTCGATGAGATATATCTACATATAGACATTATAATAAATAACACATTTTAGAAAATAAATCACTTGATAAAAAGAAAACATTTTAATATACATATATTCATTCTTTTGATATATATAATAATACACAAAATAATACAACACAATTATCCAAAGAATTAATACAGCATGTAGCATATGTTAGAAAAAGTGTTAGCTGAGGTTTGGGGTACTATAAATATTATATAAAAGATAGGGAAAAAACCTCAGCTTCAACATACTTTTCAGATATGTGTCATATAGGTCAACTTCTACAAAATCTCCTACATACACAGGAACTGATCTTTTTCTAAAGAAGGAATGAAAGAAGTTGGAGAAAAATTATGTAAGGCAATGATTCTTTTATAAAGTTTTTGTTATCTAGTATGAAGGCAAAATTTCTCATTCACCTTTTCCTGATATTGGTTTCTTCTACCTGGGGCTGCACATCCTGAATCTCGTGTGAATTAGGTTGTATGTCTACTGGTGAGAGACAGAGCAATTCTTCTTCTCCTTTATCCATGAAAAAGTTGGGGCTTTCCAAAAACGGAACTACTGCAAAAAAAATTAACATACAACTGAAGGATACAACATTGTTCATTATAATTAATCTGCGAATTACTACTGAATTCATCACAAAGAAGTTCCACGAATTCTATAAATATGAACCTGTCCTACCATCTGCAGTTGTTGAAATTATTCCTTTCTTTCTTTCCTTTCTCTCAGATGTTGTAGGAAATATGAAGCAAAACAAAGAAGGATCAGCATCTTTTTTGAGAATTACAGTCCCATTGGGGTTCACCCAGTGATCTTCTTCTCGAAAATGATTACTCAAATTTTCGATATTGAAGAAGGTTCGAAATCAGCCCTTCCTACAGCATCAATCCATTTTTTCCCCAAGCTCTCGAGTTTTGGGAACCTGTAATTTCAATAAATTCATGGAGGCTACTAATCGAAATATAAAAAGAGAATGCGTTCCTATACTTACGCATGAAATTTCAAATTGATTCCTTTTTTATATCTGGCAGTTCAGTTATATGCAACACAACTATCCGCCAATATTATTAATAGTTCTTAATAGAATTTTGAAAGAATTATCTTCAACCTTCAGAATAAAAATTCTAATCAACACAAATCCAACCGTTCAAATAGATCGCGAAAGTTTAAAATAACTTGGTTATGTTTATGTGTTTGACAGTGCCCTAAATTACTCCATCTCATTCAGAAGTCCATTTTCTCTCTCTAGAAGGACGTCCATGTATAATAGGTCAATGATTTAGATTAGAATTCCAAGGCTAAGACGTTTTGGCAACTCAAAATACACAGTTTAAATTGCAGTGACATCTAGTGGCGTTGCAGAGTAATTAAAATCAGATATAATACCTACAGGAAAACGCTATCAACCGTAGCGACAGCGACATCTACTGGCGTTATTCGCAAGAATGAAAAATTATTTCCTACCTTTTTCCTTTTCATCAAAATTTTCATAGTTTTAATGTATTTTATGTTAACCCCACCGTAGAAGAATCCAACAAAAAAATTTTCATAACAAACAGTTCATCCAATCTTGAGTTATAAATGGTGTAACCAACAATATGACCGATTGAGATATACAGATCGGAAAAACCGAATTGGAAACATCACAGTTTCTATAGTAAATTCGAACAGTGGCAGAATCAAAACCTAAGAGGGAAGTGATATCGAATAAATGGCTGGGCCGACAGATTCGGTTGGGTAGGGATGTAGAGCACAATGTATGGTACGCGAAGTGTCGAATCGAATCAGTAACACTCCAACGCGGTTTGGGTGATTTTATATCTGTTTTAAATGAATACGTCAATTCTATTCCACTCTGACGCGAGGAATTTATTTGCTTCGATGAATGACACGAATAATTTCCCGTGGAAATTAGTATTTAGCTTCTTTTTCGCCAAAACTGGTTTGAAAATAAAATGAATTCTAGAAAAAATAATTGAAAAACAAAAATACATTCTACGAGAAGAAATTAAAATACAAAAACTAATTCTATCAAAATAAAAAAAAAAACAAAAACAACTTCTAAAACATGCTAATTTGAAAATCGACAAATTCAAATTAAATGTTCAAATAATCCACCTTGTTGTGCCAAACAGTAGCCAAATCTATTATAAAGAGATAATCTCATATCTCTGAGAAGATTAGGCATACTTGCTATTTCGGCACAAAGTTGGAGAGCCGAACGTGAAGATATCTCCAAAGGCAAGAATAAAAGAAGTTATTGTCTCCGCAATAGATTGACCACCGAAGTAACATTTTATGATTTGAATTTTCTCTTTAACCGTTAAATTTTTTATTTACATGAATCTAATTTATTTTCAAACTGTCTCTCTATCATATCTGACATTTTGATGCGACCAATGTGCATTGCAATTCGCGGCAGCCGAGACTTGCCATTCCAACAGTCCAGTCCTTTATTTGTTATCGAATCGCAATGAGATTTCAATTCTTCCACTGTTCTACTAGACTTGGAGGTCATTCGAATTTAACATTTACATTCCTATGTTTCCATAAGGATTTTCTTTATCTGTATAATAAACACATGCGGGATGAGGAGAATCCTCAATGAAAACCACACACTATTTATTTTTATAAACATCAACATTTAATAGAAAACTATAAATTGTTGCTTTTAAATTTTTGTTACAAAAGTGAAATTAATTATAATTTCAGATGAAAAGAGAATGTTGTATGTGATTTTTAAAATCAGTTTTAATTTTTGAAGTCTATTGACACAAACAACATCAGGGTTGATCTGAATTTGAATGAAACGACATCATATGACTTTTGGGGCTAAATTCCAAGCAAAATTACACAAATGGCACTTGTGTCACTTCTGTTTCGAATGAACTGAGACAATATGTTTTTTCAATTTACTCTTGTAATTGCAAGCAAACTCGCATAAGTGACACTTGTTCTGTTTTAAATTTAAATGAACTGAATTGATGTGTGCTTTGAGATTATTCTTTTCATTCGAAGCATATTCACACAAATGGCACTTGTGTCGTTTTATGTTCAAATGAACTGCATCTATGTGGTTTTTCAGATATATCTTCTTATTAGCAGCATACTCACACAAATGGCATTTGTGTCGTTTTATGTTTAAATGAATTGAGTCTATGTGGTTTTTCAGACTTTTCTTCTCATTAGTAGCAAAATCACATAAGTGACACTTGTGTTGTTTCAAGTTTAAATGAACTGCATCTATGTGCTTTTTCAGACTTTTCTTCTCATTAGTAGCAAAATCACATAAGTGACACTTGTTTCGTTTTACGTTTAAATGAACTGAATCTATATGTGTTTTGAGATTGTTCTTTTGATTAGCAGCGAAATCACACAAATGACACTTGTGTCGTTTCAAGTTTAAATGAACTCCATCTATGTGGTCCTTCAGATATATCTTCTGATTAGAAGAAAAATCACATAAGTGACACTTGTGTCGATTCAAATTCAAATGAATAGCATCGATATGCTTTTTGACTTGATCTTTACTATTGGCAGCAAAATTACATAAATGACATTTGTGTCGTTTCAAGTTTAAATGAACTGAATCTATGTGTTTTTTCAGATGTGTTTTCTGATTAGCAGCAAAATCACATAAGTGACACTTGTGTTCTCTCAAATTTAAATGAACCGAATCTATATGTCTTTTCAGACTCTTCTTCTGTTTTGATGCAAAATCACATAAGTGACATTCATGTCTCTTCGAATTTGAATGAATGAATTTAACATGTTTTTTGAGATTGTATTTGTTCTCAAAGACAAATTGGCAAATATCACACCTATGTTGCTGTGAATTTACTTCAATTGTTCTAGGATTTTCATCCGCGATAGAAAAAGAATATTTTTTCTCATCAATTTCATTGAGGCCATTGAGGTTATCTTCAACTTTTAATATGAATTTGGCTCTGTCGTAAACTCGATTCCCATCAATGAACTGTTCAGCAATATCGACATCTTCTTCTTTGACCATGTTAGTTTCACAATTTTCTTCATCGCCAGAAACTTGAGCCCTGCAAAAAACTTCCTTTAATACCTTCGATATGCTGATCAAAGAACCAACAAGGATAACTCAACATTCAGCTAGTTGTCTTGATAATTTTTTCACTGATTTTAAAAATGGTACGCAGGTAGCGTTATTCCATACCAGGAACAGTTTTTATAAAAAGTTAGATTAATAAGTTCATTAAGCTTATTTTCCCAGTTTTAATTTACCAAGTGATAGAACTTTTTTGGTCTATCTAGTTAAGTAGAAGAGGAGTGTCTCTCTCAAAAATGAGACAAATGTCACAACGTAAGTTTCCTGTGTTGTTCCCAGTACTACTTAAAAAAGGATCAATCGTATGATTATCAATATTGCTCCCAGATAGTTTTGTAGGCCTATCTTTAATTTAAATGACCTTTTGACCCTTGCATCAACTTTTATTTTCAAATGCTTAATGTATGTGAAGGAAAATGATAGCAAATTAAATTATCACAGCATGATTATAATACTAGAAATAGGGAAACGTTGTCATTTCCCAGACATAAAATAGCAAAATTGGAGCTTCCACCCACTTATCAATGTATCAGGTTGTATAATCATTTACCTCCTTATTTTAAATCTAAAAATGCGAATAGATAAAAGAAATCAGTCAAGGCAATGCTTCTTAGAAAATATTATTATACTGTGAATGATTATTAGGACATTTAGGTGATACATTTAAAGGTGTATTATTATTATTATTTTTAATAAAAGACAGCAACATATTCTTTTCAGTATTGATTGTGTCGATTCGTGGAATGAAAAAACCAGAAAAAATAGTACTCACCGATCACTGATAGAGGCTTCTCCTTCTACTTCTTTTCGGTGTCCAACACTTTCCATTGTGTTATTTGTAATCCATTCATTTTCATAAACACAATCGATTGAAAATTTAATTTCGTCACACAAGGTTTACAATACCTAGGCTTGATACGTCGATCTTTTAAACCACACTTTACACCAGATTCTGTCTTAGAATATTTCTGCAATGTAGTTTTATAAGGATAGCTGTCTATTATCAAAATCTTGTAGCTAAGAAAATTGTTATTTCGGACAAGAAAATCATAAAATTGCGGAAAAGTGCATGCTCACATCACAGAACACGAATATACACATGGCCGACAAGACATAAATTGACAAATGACAACTAGTTTCGCCAACATAATTCGTGATTACTACCAACATATTCGCTTAAAGTCTCAAAGAACCCTACGACGCTCACAATCATAGGCGATGGAAAATAAGCTCCACGCACCCTGGTGACAATCTCAGTAACTACAAATGTTGACATAGTTCTTGTTCTCGTGCTTTGTATTTGTGCGATTAATGTGAATATTTATGTTTTGAAATCATTCAAGAAAGTATGAATCGTTCGAATCCCTATTGTGCAGTTCTTCAGTGTTCTTCCTGAGAAAAAAAGATGAAATATCAATTTCGATGCTTTTCCTCAAGCTGGTGATAAATATCGTGTTTAGGTAGAAGGTGAAATTGGGGAGTAATGTGTTGATGGATCGACAAAAAGCTTGGAACTTAAACACAAAATGGGTCGAAATATAAAAGTATGTTTCCTGCATTATAGGGATGATGATTATTTTTATCGTGGTACTCACGGATCACAAGAAATTTCTGGGTAGATTTATAGGGATATTCTAATCGTTTACAGATTCCAGTTCCAAACAAAAAAAGTTTCATGAATAGTTTAAGGCTTTCACGACCGGATATACTGGTATGAAAAGAATCTTCCGGGCTTGTTGGCCGTGGTCCATTAGGAATAATTTCACCTAACGTTTCGCCTACAACTTCGGTAGGCATCTTCAGAGGATTCTAGGTCTAAGGTTGTACCTCGAACGCTTAATTTCTGACACAGTGTCAGAAATTCATGTGATCATTTCTGATCATATGGCCATACTCTTTACTCTACTCTCGGAGTAAGTTTGTGAACGCTGCCCATGAATCTCCGACATACGATTTTGACAGATAATCTAAATTTGAAACGTAAGTCGTAGATGACTCTTTATTTACCCATATTTTAGGTACGTTCGATTCGGACGCTCCTTTCACTATTTTAACTCTTTTCGCGCCGTATGCGTTCGCGATTGGATTCTGGAGTAAAAAGAGCGTCGAACACTGCGTTCGTTTTTGATAGCGTGGGGCACGGCCTACTAAATCTAACAGGCCGGAAGGTTAGACGTTGCCGTTGTTACGAGTAGCGTGTCTAGTGGTACGCGTAGATATAGACAGTATACGTTTTTCTTGTGCAATTCGCACTGTTTTCGATATCATTTCGAATTTATTTCAATTCACACTGTAATAAAGAACTGTAGGGAGGAAAACAAAACAGCATTTCGTTTATTTGCGAATAATTTCTCAATATTTTATCGCAAATAATCCAGAACTCACCACGAGGAGGTAGCTGTGTTATTGAGTTCCACAAGATTACAATCAGAATGAAAATTATTTTACTTTCTGAAACGAATAAAATAGGTGGATGAATATCAGAAGAGGAAAAAAAATATTATTTCGCTATCGAAAATGATTCAATTCCGAACATATTTTATTTGAATATAAAATAAATCCTATAATAAAGTCTGAATAAATAAAAACAATTCTGATAACTGACGACTAAAAGTTAGTAATTTCCTGTCGGAAGGAGCAGTTTTTAGGATTCTATCACTAACCATATAGAATAATTATTAAGGAAGATATTACTCAAAGTTTTGGGAAATTTGTTCAAGATAATTTCAGAAACCTGCTGACATAGTGAACATTAAATTTGTCGTGATAAATATCTCAAGTAAATAAACATTTCAAAACGTCTCTCTGAAATTTATATTGTAGAATTGAGCAGTGTCCTTTTCTTCAACGTTGGAAAAGAAGTGAGAAATTGCCTTGTCTTTGAAATGACCACCAAAGTCTGAAAATGAATCGATCTGATCTTGTTTGTCGCAATCGATGTAAGCATAATCATAATGGACAACTAATTTTTGTCTCCATACCTCAGGATCAGTTCTTTTTGGAGTAATTGAAGACGTCATGTAACTCAGTTGATTTGGAAAAATTGAAGGAAATGCATCATCAGTTGTTAATTTAGGAATTTTTTGCGGTATATTTATAACTGAACGACTGAACCTTAGGCGGTTGGATAAGAGTTATTTTTCAAAATATGGGAATCTCCATGTTTTATACAAACTAAATTGTCTTTGTTGATTTTAAAACTACTTTCTCTATGAATTGCGTTAAGCCATTTTCTTCTCCTCGCGGGATTTTTCGGAAATCTAAATACTAACACCTTCTTTTCTCATTAGTGGACTTATAGTTGCTTTTGCAATCGGGGCAGAGTACTCGAATCTAAGATTTCCAAATGAAATTTTAATAAATATTAAAATGAAAAACCTCCCTGTTCATTATTCCTTCCAGATATGAACACTTAAAGTCGAAAAATTCAATGATGAACCGACACAAACTGATCTTGCAACTGCAACACTTATCTTCACTTTCTTTGTTGATTAAAAAACCAATCACACGCACACAGCGAAAAAACACAAACCTCTTTACACGCTTCCCTGTCGAATTTTGGATACGCTTTTACTCTCACACCTTCCGACCTTCCTCACAGAACTGAAACCTGCAACTGGCGTGTAACACCTCGAGCCCAATAGGCAACGTCGCGTTTTAAGGCAACATTCTGGCCTGTTAAATATCGTAGGCCGCGCGTGGGGTAAGTAAAGAGTGAATGGAGCTCGCTCCTAAAGCCCCACCTCGTGGAGCCCGTATACCCGGGGTGCGCCGCTCTCACTCCATTCCAACTCTATAATTACAAATCGAACGTAGCTTTTGATGTTCTGTGGACCATAGATATAGATTATATATATATATATATATATATATATATATATATATCTATGTCTGTGGACAAAAAGAGGAAACACAGTCATTTACGACTTACGTTTCAACTTTTGTTTTGGTGACGGGAAATGACGTTATTTTTCTATTTCGGTTATAAATTGATATGGTTATTTTCAAATGAGAGTTGTTTATAACAGTTAAGCCCTGTTCTCAGAGCTTCGTCGTGTCGCTGGCGACAGTTGTTCAGCCAATCAGAGCATGTAAACAAAACTTCCCCTGGCCCCTACCTTTTCATTTCTGGTTGTCAAAATCTGTCGCGACACGCCCCGTTTGTAGTTGAAATATTTCAACTACACATTGGATTTCTGCATTGACCTATTATACTATGGACTCCGTGTCACGTGACTTTTTAGAAGAAATCCGAGGCAATCTCCATAAGAGAAAGAGAGACTCATACAGTTCCTATGAAACGAACAGAGAGGATCCAACTTAGGGCTCTGTCAAAAGCACGTGTTGGAAACAAAACAATGTTGTTATATAAACACCATGATATTGTCATAGTTTTGTGATTAATACTGAATGAAACTAGTTTATTTTTTTGCAAAAATTATTTCAGCAGATATCCTAGATTAAAAATATAAAGTTTGGGCGAATTCCGTTAAATATTTCTGAAGTTGAGTTTGATCTCGGAAATGTTTAAAAGTCACAGGAGTCTTATTGAGGAATGTTGATTTTTTCACTGGTTCCCAATCCGTTAGAGTAAATATTGGTTTAAGTGTCAGAAAAGAGAATAATCATGCTAGGTTTTCTTATGAAATTTGTAAATGCAGGAATTTCCATGGTGTTGGAATTCGGAGTAAGTATTCAAAAGGGGAATTCTATACCATTGTCGAATTTGATGAAAGAAAACACTTTTGGTGTTGTAGTTTATCACTGCAATTATTCATTTCTCAGTCGGCTTTCACACTTATCACTAAGGAGAACTTTCTCTCATACAGTATGTATATGTAAATTGGATTGACCGACCCCCTCAACTTTGGTCAGCATGTTTTATTGATTGAATTTGATCATTTGGATATTATTCGAAGGTTTTGAAATTCCAGGGCTGAGATCATTAATCATGGTCAATATTTGTGAAATTAGTAAATTGAATCTTTAAATTTCGAATCAACTACCTCTGTGGGATTGAACTATTCCATAAAATTAATTTCATAGAATTTAGAAAAATAAATATGAGGTTTATCCTTCCTTTATTCGATGAGATATATCTACATATAGACATTATAAAAAATAACACATTTTAGAAAATAAATCACTTGATGAAAAGAAAACACTTTAATATACATATATTCATTCTTTTGATATAAATAATAATACACAAAATAATACAACACAATAATCCAAAGAATACAGCATGTAGCATGTGTTAGAAAAAGTGTTAGCTGAGGTTTGGGGTACTATAAATATTATATAAAAGATAGGGAAAAAACCTCAGCAAAAAAAAACCTAGACCCCAGTAGAATGTTGTGTCTGTCCAGACTAATGAGCTGCTACATTCCAACAATGCAGGACATCTCTTCTTGTCATAAACATCTGTTGAAAAAAAAAACAGTAAGACTTCTCCAAGATTCTCGAAATTCAATGTCAATGTGTAAAAACCTTTTTTCACAGTCTGCTTTCACACTCACCACTGAGAAGAACCTCCTCTCGTCCAGTATGTATATGAAAATTGGATTGATCTCTCTTGCCTCTGGTCCTCTTCTCTAATGGTGCTCAATGTTATCCTTCAAGGGATGGTTCAGCTGTCCTATTCCCTGGAGATATTCATAATGACAATGAAATGTCATAAGAAAGTTGAGAGATAACTTCAACATACTTTTCAGATATGTGTCTTATAGGTCAGCTTCTATAAAATCTACATACACAGTAACTGATCTTTTTCTAAAGAAGGAATGAAAGAAGTTGGAGAAAAATTATGTAAGGTAATGATTCTTTTATAAAATTTTTATCTAGTATGAAGGCAAAATTTCTCATTCACCTTTTCCTGATATAGGTTTCTTCTACCTAGGGCTGCACATCCTGAATCTCGTGTGAATTAGGTTTTATGTCTACTGGTGAGAGACAGAGCGATTCTTTTTCTCCTTTATCCATGAAAAAGCTGGGGCTTTCCAAAAACGGAACTACTGCAAAAATAAAATTAACAAGCAACTGAATGATACAACATTGTTCATTATAATTAATCTGCGAATTACTACTGAATTAATCACAAAGAAATTCCACGAATTCTATAAATATGAACCTGTCCTACCATCTGCAGTTGTTGAAATTATTTCTTTCTTTCCTTCCTCTCAGATGTTGTAGGAAATATGAAGCAAAACAAAGAAGGATCATCATCTTTTTTGAGAATTACAGTCCCATTGGGGTTCACATAGTGATCTTCTCGTAAATAATTACTCAAATTTTCGATATTGAAGAAGGTTCGTAATCAGCCCTTCCTACAGCATCAATCCATTTTTTCCTCAAGCTCTCGAGTTTTGGGAACCTGTAATTTCAATAAATTCTTGGAGGCTACTAATCGAAATATAAAAAGAGAATGCGTTCCTATACTTACGCATGAAATTTCAAATTGGTTCCTTTTTTATATTTGGCAGTGCAGTTATATGCAACACAACTATCCGGCCCGGCATTATTATTTATAGTTCTTAAAAGAACTTTGAAAGAATTATCTTCAACCTTCAGAATAAAAATTCTAATCAACACAAATCCAACATAACTTGGTTATGTTTATGTGTTTGACAGTGCCCTAAATTACTCCATCTCATTCAGAAGTCCACTTTCTCTCTCTAGAAAGACGTCCATGTATAATAGGTCAATGGATTTCTGCTACGATCTCATGAAACAAGGAAGGAGTGGGGATCGTCGCCAGCGACACGACGAAGCTCTGAGAACGAGGCTTTAAGCCCTGTTCTCAGAGTTTCGTCGTGTCGCTGGCGACAGTTGTTCAGCCAATCAGAGCATGTAAACAAAACTTCCCCTGACCCCTACCTTTTCATTTCTGGTTGTCAAAATCTGTCGCGACACGCCCCGTTTGTAGTTGAAATATTTCAACTACACATTGGATTTCTGCTACGATCTCATGAAACAAGGAAGGAGTGGGGATCGTCGCCAGCGACACGACGAAGCTCTGAGAACGAGGCTTTATTGGACAGTTATCGATAAACAACAGTTGTTCAATAACAGGTTAAAGAATAACGACCAATTCCGTTTCAGCTTTTGACTATCTGTCAAAACTTTGAATGCTCTGTCCATTGACCTATTGGCGAATCCAACTACGGTTGAGGCCTTTGTAAATACTTGTTTTCTAGGTTCGAAATTTAGCCACCATTCTGAGTGGCGCTAGGGGATTTGTTGTAAATTTTTGAATGACAACGGGATATTTATATCATTTTGTGAAATAAATGAATAGATTTTCACTTTGATAGTGATTTAAAGGCTTTTTAAGATGGTAGTGTGTGTTAATGCATTTCTGATTGTACATTTAAGTGTGGCGAATTCAGAAGAACAACTCGTTTTCACCAGGAATGATGAAAAAAATGTATGCACAGATATTTAAATTACTTGGAAAAACAATTATTTTGGTCAAGTGAATATGTATTACACGTGAAATAACATGATTGGAAATATTTCCTAGATTCATGAGAATCGTAAATGAATGGTACTACCTCGAAGTGATATCCAATTGAAGCAGAATCATTCGTGCTGCACACAGGTTCAGATGAATATGTTGAATTTGGAAACCTACGACTTCATTGTTATTGAAGTTTATCGAAATCATTTTTGAAAGTGAGTGATTCATTTTATAAAGATTAAAAACAACATTTGATTGATTTCTTTAATCATATTACAAAATGAATAAATGATTCTGAAATTTTTTATAGTCTTTATTTGTGTTCAAGTGGTTTTAAATAGAAATTGTACACATTTTTCATCACACAATATCAACATAACAATCAAATACAGATAGAATATATGAAAAAGATTTAATGGACATAACCCTGTGAAACTATAATGAACCGTAGACAGCTTTTTCGGGCTTTCGGCCTCATCAGTACGGTGAGAATTTGGAATTCGAAAACGTATAACGGAGTCAACACAAGAGAGCCAGCCGCACATTTACCAGGTTATATCCATTAAATCTTTTCCATATATTTTACCGATCCCTCATTATTCATATCTTTCTCATAGATAGAATGTTTGTTTACATTGGAAAATTTGCCAGAGATGATACTAAATAGTCAGGAGAGATGTATGTAACTGCAAAGTCAAAGTGAAACAACTAAAACAAAATGCTGACATAAATATACAAAAACCCTTCAAAAATTCATACAATATTTAAAAAATTTTACTTGTTCGAAAACTTATTTATAGCCAAACCAGTGCACGAGTTCAATTCTTTCTCATTTTTAATGGCGTAAGCAAAATTTCACATCCAACCACCAGTGTTCACTTAAATCCCGTTGTCTTCAGATACTTTCTCTGAATTTTCGAAGCTCACAGATTGCATTTTGAATAGAATAGCAGCAGATTGTTCCTGTTCACTCAAAACAGACATAACTGCAGCATTTTTTCCTTGATTTTCTCATCACTTTCGAAATCATGGAAATGATTACACTGAGTGAGGAATTATATGTTTATCCCTAAGAGTATTGTTCCTGGATTCTCTCCTCAATTTACATTGGGCCATACAAGCCTTCCCAGCAAACACAAACTAATGGCAAGTTACTTTTAAAGCAATGGCAAAACGGCATAACTGTAATGGCTGTTCACTGGCTGCCATTAATGGCATTGTTAATAAATGACCCACCGGCCGGCAGCAGGCCAGCAGTCAGTTAAACATCATTGGCAAATTTTGATGGCCCAACATTTGTTTACATTTCTTGGTACTCAAGTGGTTATTGATTATTATTCTAGTAATGTTTGCCTTCATTATGCCATAATAGGTAATAAAGGCAATGCCTTCAATGCACCCTCAAAAGGTTTGAATAAAATGCAGCTTGAAATATACAGGGTGTACCAAGTTCGACGGCCTATTAGGCGTTTCTGGAGAACTAGACTTATTTGAAATCTGAAAATTGGGATTATGATATTGTTTGACATAATCTACCGAGCTAAAATATTCTTGGAGCCTGACCACTTTTAGTTATACGGGGAGAGAAAAAAAAATTTTCAAAATTTTATTTTTCTGTTTTTTTCTTTTTGAATTTGATAGAGTATGCAATTCTGAATACATTCGTGCTCAAATAGTTCCATTCGTCAGAATACTTTCCAGAATATCGAGAAAAAAGTGAAGAAAAAAAGGGAGATAATTGTATTCGGTATTATGTTTGTTATTCCTAACCTAGATATCGTAAGCACAAACAGTTTTCGCATTTCTGAAGGCGAATAATGTGGAAATATTGTACATTTTTAGAATTTTGAAAAACTCATCACAGGGTGTTCCAAATGTTGGGTCAAAAATTGGGATCAAAATTGGGCCATAACTTTCGTTTTTCAAATTAGAACCCTATTTTTTTATGATTTCGTTGGATTGTACGAAGAAAAATGATGATAATGTTCCAACATGTTAATGCTACTAAAATTGATAATTCTTGAGTTATTCAGGATTTTATGTCGTACGTAGCGTCAAATTCATTAAATCTGTTTCATATCAACTATGACCTTGGTCATAGAAGATAAATTATTCCAATAACTCACTAGTGACACACAATCGCATCGTTCTCGTGTGATATTCCACAACTGCCTTTGATTTTGAAGAAAATATCTATATTTATAGGAAACTGCCAGAGATACTCTCAATAAGGTGTATTTGAAATCAGAAGAAAGAGCTCTACCGCTGTTAACCGGAGCGACATCTATTGGCGTTATTCGCAAGAAAGAAAATTATTTCCTATTTTTTTTCTATTTTATAAAAATTTTCACGGTTTTATGGTATTTTATGTTAACCCCACCGTAGAAGAATCCAACAAAAAAACTTTCATAAAAAACAGTTCATCCAATCTTGAGTTATAAATGGTGTCACCAACAATATGGCCGACTGAGTTTTATATATTAAGATTTAAAGTGGAAGAGATCTATTTCCTCTAAAGACAGCTTACATAAATTGCTAGATATATTCTCTTCCTTGTTACCAGAATAATAAGTGAAAGATAATTTCGCGACGTCGTAATTCCAGAATGAATATTCGTACAAAAAAACTATAAACATATTAAAAACATAATTTGTTCGAAATCGGCTGGTCGCTTAGGGGGACATATTTACTGCTCGAACAAAATATGTGTGTAAACTACTCTACCAAAAAAAATGAAATGAGAGTAACAATACGAGGAAAGTTTCTTCTGCTGATTAGTGAATATTGTTTAGCTTTCAAAAAAGTGAGTGTTATGCAATCTTTAAACAGGGCTATTCACGAATATGGCTCTATAGAATATTTCTAGGAAAGACACAAGATTCAAGATTGAAATTCTAAAGGTAATAAGCTTAAAGTAAGAAGGCGACTTCTCGTATTTTTTTTTCTGATGGTTCTAATGTGTTTTCGGAAGAAAATTATTGATTGAGAAAAATTATTCGAAGTCAACAACCAGTGGCGCACAAACCCCATTAATTCCTCAGAATAAGAGGCATCATCTGCTCCAGAAGAGAAAAACTTATTTTTCTTGTTTTTTGTTAAGCCACAGACAGTCTCTGACGTTGAGATATTTTATTTTATTTGTAATGAATCAACTTCAATGCTTAGAATGTAAAGAACCTTTTCATCATTTCTTTGTATTCTGACAAATAAAATTATTATTTTTTCATTTGTGTGATTTTTCTTACAAATCAGAAACCTGCTTTAAAAATCACATAGATTCAGTTGATTTAAATTTGAAGCAACTGAAGAGTGGAAATTCAAAAGGGTCTAAGTGCCATTTTCACGAAATTTGACATTTCATTCGTTATGGGGTCTATGTTCCAAGGCCAATAACCTACAAAACGGTCTATGTGGAATGCGCTTCTGGCGGTCATCCATTGACCTATTATACATATAATAGGTCAATGCGGTCATCATTTCTGATGAACAAAACTGCTCAGGGTCCAAGTGCCATAAACCGATTTCAAGCGAATAACCTGGTCCTCATTGGTAATTACCAACTAGGACCACCTGCATTCAAGCGACTTCGGTCATTGTCGGTATAATCATTTTACAAGGAATATCGCTGAAGGCTATAACCGTAGATAACCGCAGGCAGGACCGTAGATAACCGCGGTCATTACTGGTTATTCGCTTGAAATCGGTTATAATCGGTTTTACGTTAAAAGGGTCTAAGTGCCAAATTATTAATATTTTTTGTCTACAAAATGGATTCACGTGGTGATGCACAAGCCGGTAATATTGCAGTGAGAAAGCGGCAAAAAGGTACTGAGAGTGTTAGAAAAGAGAGGAAAAGATGCAAAGTTAGTGGTTTGCAACATACAAATTATAAAAATGTCCTGCTACCGGCTAAAAATCCACCTGAACAAGAGGTAAGCAATTTGAACTGAGAAATCAGCAGACTGGGTATACTCTTATGTTATACTTATGTTGCAGGTGACATGTTCCTGTCAATATTTTTGCAAATTCTTATCATATAATCAGAGGAATTCGTTATTCCAACAATACTATGATGCTGCGAATCACAACAAGCAGAGTACTTTTCTTCTGGGACTCATTCAAGTTATAGATATAAAGCGTAGGAGACATGGTACGTATGATAGTCCAGAGGGAAGTCGTCGCCAGAACACGATTACTTACACTGTTCCTAATGGAAGTGGAGAGCATGTACAGGTGTGCAGAAAAACTTTTTCTAATATATTCGCGTTGAGCCACAAGAGAGTGCAAGTATTGGTCGAGAAAAAAAAAAAAGGGGAAACTACGTACACAGATAAACGTGGTAAAAAAACCAAAGTGAAAAAGTATTTGCCAGAACTGGGTCAGCAAGTCAGAGATCATATTCAGAGCTTTCCACGCGAGGAAAATCACTACAGTCGAGAAAAATCAATAAAAGAGTTTTTGAGTCCAGATTTAAATCTCAATCGCATGTATTTGGCGTACAAGACAAAAAATCCTCATACGGTAGTTACATATAAGTATTATTCTATGATATTCAAAAGAGACTTCCCAAATCTCAGATTCGGACGGCCAAGGTCAGATACATGTTCGAAGTGTGATCTTCATCAAAATAAAATCAAATCTATTCCATTAAAAAATCCAGAACGGAAACAAGAAGTTCAAAAACTAGAATTGCATCATCGCAAGGAGGAAAAGGCGAGAACCACAATGAATACAGATATTGCAAACTCACAAATTATTGACAGTGAAAGTAATACTATTTCAATGGATTCAGAACAAGTTCTTTTTATTCCGACATTGACTCATTCAGATATGTTCTACAGTCGGCAGTTGTCTTGTTTCAACTTCGGAATGCATTTGTCAGATACGGATGATGCGTTTATGTGCATATGGGATGAGTCCATTACTGGGAGAGGTGGAAATGAAATAGCGTCGTGTCTACTAAAGATCTTCTCTCATGATAAATTTCCTAAAAAGAAAAATCTGGTGATTTGGAGCGACAACTGTATTGGGCAGAACAAAAATAGGATCATTTTAATGTTGCTCATCTACCTAGTTTCTAAAGGCATCTACGAAAAGGTCGAACAAAAGTTTCTAGTGAGTGGACATTCCTACCTCACTTGTGATAGAGATTTTGCCCAAATAGAAAAGAGGAAACGTGTTGTAAAAAATTATACCCCAGATAATTTAGGAAAGATGATAGCCGAGGCACGCCATCAGGGGCCTTTTGAGGTAGTCTACATGCAAAGAAAGGATTTCAAGAATTTTCAGAGCATGGCAGATGAATATCTTAATACATCTAAACTACAAATATCGCAAGTAGACTGGATTAAAATTGAACAAGGGCAGGAAACCTCAGTAAAAACCAGGAAGACCTTTTCTGAATTGGAGTCATGGACAACTTGTAATGTCCTGAAAAAGGGCAAAAGATCGACCAACATTTCGCAAGCAGTGGTTCCCGACCTCAACTGCACAAATCGTATTTCAACAGAGAAACTTGAGGATCTCAAAGCCATGATGGAATATATTCCATTGGAATTTATTCCTTTCTATGAAGATCTCATAGAAAGAACGATATCAAAATAGAAAGTTTCTCTGGACATAGACCCTTTTTACTTTTGCTTGTTCTTGGCACTTAGGACCTTCTAGCATTTGTCATGTTTAGTTGAGTTTTTTCATTCTAATTCTTGTTTTTTTTGTTCAACTATGTATGTAGTTTCATTTCATGCTGTATCCTGTACTGAATAAAAGTTAAAAAAATTAATTTTCACTTTTTTTATATGTTTGAGACACATTTTATGTAATATCTCAGTTCGAGTTTTTTGGCACTTAGACCCTTTTGAATTTCCACTCTTCAACTGTCTCATCTTAGTGTCAAAATCAGAATAAAATAAACTTTATGATTGTAGGAAAAATGAATGTAATTTTTTCTTCTTTTTTGTACGTTATTAGACTTGAATATTACATTGTGAACACCTGGTCTGTACTATATCCAACACACAAAAAAAAAGATTATCCGATTTGGAGCAGTCGTCCCTTTCAATAATAACCATGGCTCGTCTTATATTTATACAGGGTGTTTCATTGGTAAATGAACATACGGTAACCTGACCTAGAGCTACCGTAGGGGGGTCAAAAAAAACCGATATATGACAGGTCTAATCAATTCCATAAACGAGATACAGGGTGGTTCTTGTATTCACCAAAAATTTCAATTGCTAATAACTTTTGAACCAACTGGTATATTCATTTGATACTTGGAACGTATCATAACCTTCCACAGGTCGATCGATTCACATTTAAATTCCTGAAAATTCCAGGTCCGTATTTGAAAAATATGGGACTTTTTCCAAACTGAGATTCAACACCCTGTATATTGGAATTTTGGGATTTGATTGAGATATTTGGAAAGAGCAGAAAATTTTCTTCGAGGTTCCTATATTTCATTTTCCCGCACGTGATTTTTCCCAAAGAAAGCTTCATGGAAAGATTCAATTTAAATTTGTAATTCCACTAAATTCTCAGAAAAATCGTACATTTTGATCAAATTGAATTTTTGGTCCTACTATAATTGCACATATGCATTTCATAATATTCTGAGGAATCATTTCAATGTATTTTCGGGGAACATTATTGATTGAGAAAAATTTATTTTAAGTCAACAACGATAAACACTCAACGTGATTTACAGAATGTTATCGGAAGTAACACCGTTTTTCTCAATACACTTACTTTTCCGCTTCAAAATATGTCTAATACTTTTCTGATCATGCCTGGATTTTTACGTAATTTATTACAGGCGACTTCGATATCTCCTCATTTCTTTTTTCAGGTGAATATCCTAAATATCTCAAATAACTCCAAATGAAATGATCAACAGGATTGAAATCTGGTGATCTAGCGGACCAGGAATGCAGTCTACCTCTTCCTATCCAAAGATTATGAAGTGATGATCTCAAAAATATCTGAACATTACTCTGAAATGGGGTGGAGCTCCATCATCCTGAAAATGCATTCCTGCAATGTGCGTATCTTCAAGTAATACAGGAAGATGATTTTGAAGGAAATCTAAGTGATGATCACCCGTAAGCCGTCTTGGTAGGACGTGCGTTCTAATCAATCGATTTTTATAATCGCCCCTCTGTATGTTTTTTGAAAATTTGTATTCGGATATCGTATGTCTGACCGCATGCGGATTCTCTTCAGCCCATTCATGCAAATTCCTCGTATTGAAGGTAGTCAACATTTATTTTGTAGAAATTGTCGTAGTCTACTCGAAACAACCCTTGTGGGATACAATAGATACAAATGAATTTCTCCCAATCAAACCTTTTTTTTCAAATAGAATATTGAAAAATGCAATTTGATTACAATGAACTAGTTTTCTACGAAATGATTGGAATTCAAATATTCAATTGGAGATTTCCCTGAGGCTTTCTCTGAGCAAAATCACGTGCGGGAAAATAAAAACTATTGAACCCCAAAAAACGTTTTCTGCTTTTTCCAAATATCTCAAAAAAATTTCGAATTTGGAGGAAGTCCCGAATTTTTCAAATACGGACCTGGAATTTTTCAGGAATTTGAATATGTATTGATCGACCTGTGGAAGGTCATCATACGTTCCAAGTATCAACCGAATATACCTGTTGGTTCAAAAGTTATTAGCCATTGAAATTTTTTGTGAATACATGAATAACCCTGTATCTCGGTTATTGATTTGATTAGACCTAACATATATGGGTTTGTTGGACTCGCCTAGAGTAGTTCTAGCTCAGGTTACCGTATGCTAATTTACCAGTGAAACACCCTGTATACAGGGTGTACCAAGTTCGACGGCCTATTAGGCGTTTCTGGAGAACTAGACTTATTTGAAATCTGAAAATTGGGATTATGATATTGTTTGACATTATCTACCGAGCTAAAATATTCTTGGAGCCTGACCACTTTCAGTTATACAGGGAGCGAAAAAAAAGTTTTCAAAATTTTTTTTTCTGTTTTTTTCTTTTTGAATTTGATAGAGTATGCAATTCTGAATACATTCGTACTCGAATCGTTGCATTCGTCGAAATACTTTCAAAAATATCGAGAAAAACCTGAAGAAAAAGAGAGAAAAGAGTATTCGGTATTATGTTTGTTATTCCTAATCTAGATATCTTAAGCAAAACCCGTTTTCACAGTTTTGAAGTCGAAGAATGTGGAAATATTGTACATTTCTAGAATTTTGAAAAACTCATCACAGGGTGTTCCAAATATTGGGTCAAAAATTGGGATCAAGATTGGCCCATAACTTTCGTTTTTCAAATTAGAACCCTATTTTTTTATGATTGCGTTGGATTGTACAAAGAAAAATGATGATAATTTTTTAACATGTTCATGCTCCTAAAATTGATAATTCTTAAGTAATTTAGGATTTTCTGATTTTATGTCGTACGTAGCGTCAAATTCATTAAATCTGTTTCATATCAACTATGACCTTGGTCATAGAAGATAAATTATTTCAATAACTCACTAGTGACACACCTTTTTGTTCAATTCATTCATCATTGTTGTTATGGAACAGATTTTATGAATTTGACGCAATGTACGACATGGAATCAGAAAATACTAAATAACTCAAGAATTATTAATTTAAGAAGTATTAACATGATAGAACATTATCATCATCTTTCTTCGCAGAATCCAACGCAATCATAAAAAAATAGGGTTCTAATTTGAAAAACGAAAGTTATGGGCCAATCTTGATCCCAATTTTTGACCCAACATTTGGAACACCCTGTGACGAGTTTCTCAAAATTCTAAATATGTAAAATATTTCCACTGTCTTCGACTACAAAAACGTGAAAACGGTTTGTGGTCAAGATATCTAGATTAGAAATAGCAAACATTTTACCGAATACTCTTATCTACCTTTTTTTGTTCAGTTTTTTTTTTATATTTCGGAAAGTATTTTGACGAATGCAACGATTTCGATACGGATGTATTCAAGTGTGTATCATAAGTGGAATAATTCATCTTCTATGACCAAGGTCATAGTTGATATGAAACAGATTAAATGAATTTGACGCTACGTACCACATAAAATCAGAAATTCCTAAATAACTCAAGAATTACCAATTTTAGGAGCATTAACATGTTAGAACACTATCATAATTTTTCTTCATACAATCCAACGCAATCATAAAAAATAGGGTTCTAATTGAGAAACGAAACTTATGGGCCGATCTTGATCCCAATTTTTGACCCAACATTTGGAACACCCTGTGATGAGTTTTTCAAAATTTTAAAAATGTACAATGTCTTTGACTTTAAAAATGTGAAAACAGTTTGTGCTTAAGATATGGAGATTAGGAATAACAAACATAATACCGAATACCCTTTTCTCTCTTTTTCTTCAGATTTTTCTCGATATTTTTGAAAATATTTCGACGAATGCAACGATTTGAGAACGAATGTATTCAGAATTGCATACTCTATCAAATTCAAAAAGAAAAAAATAGAAAAATAAAATTTTGAAAATTTTTTTTTCGCTCCCTGTATAACTGAAAGTGGTCAGGCTCCCAGAATATTTTAGCTCGGTAGATAATGTCAAACAATATCATAATCCCAATTTTCAGATTTCAAATAAGTCTAGTTCTCCAGGAACGCTTAATAGGCCGTCGAACTTGGTACACCCTGTATAAAATGAATTGCTGTGCGTTAGGTACGCTAAAACTTGAAAACGTTTGGACCAATTTGGCTAATTTTGGTCTTGACTTATTCGTGGAATTACAGGGAAGGTTTAGAAGGTGACAAAATATGAAAATGCAAGGTATTTAATATAGTTTTTCCTTAGAAATAGAAGTGATCGATCATCATTGATTTTCGATGATCATCGATGATTGACAATTACACATCGATGTTTTAAAATTGATTTTGCAATATTTATAACATCGTTACATCTATTTCTCGATTTCAATAATTTCTTCAAGAGGGACGACACAAAGTTTGCACAAAACACCAATGTTATCAACTAATAATACATAAATAAATAATTAATATTTCGATAAACATCGGTTATTATGTTCGGTTATCTATGTCAATATCGGTTTGTAAAAGTGATTTCTGAAGCGTCTTAATGCAAAACCAGACATTTGATGGATGAGCTGTTCCGAGCAAAACGAGAAATACCTGCCAGAATCCTAGTTTTGAATTGAAAAACTCCCAATTTTCACCATTTAAATTACGAATAAAGGCTTTCAAACGTCCATTTATGAACGTGAGGGTATAAGAATCAGATTGCCAGCAACTTTCTCTATTATTGTAATCCTTTTAACTCATTGTCAAATGTCTGGTTATGCATTTAATCGCTTCTTTTCAAGTTACGTCCTCTTTTTGCAGTTGATCTTTTGTGATAGATACAACTCACCTCAAAGTGTGCGAGAACTTTCTTGTCAACTTGGTTAATTTCAATTTGCGATGCCGAGAATAAGATCTGACATAAAAAACCGCGTCACGGGAGGGCAAATGGATTGAGGGGGTTGACTTATTATTTGATTATAGGAACATATTTTAGGTATAGGACGTATACAGGGTTGGGATAAAGTATGGAACCAAGTAAATATCTTTTAAACGAAAAGAACGATATTTATGAAAATTTGCAGGTAAGTACAATGGAACAAAACGCATCTGATGTACATTTTTTTGATAATAATATACTCCCGGTTTAACCGAAAATGCCATCAACTTGTTTAATTTAAATGGGACACCCTATATATTTTTTCAGATTTTGAAAGAGCTTGTTATTTTGAATTCATACATACTGAGTTTAGTGTAAAAAAAAATTGTAAAAACGAGGAATAACTCACTGTTAGTATTACAATAGATGTACACATTTCATTATTTTAGAATAATAAGAAACAAAATTACTTAAAGTGTTTAAAATGCTCGCCGTTTACTTGCTGACAATATGCCATCCTATTAACAAATTCTTGGGTCACTCTTTCCAAGACTTCTCCACGTATTAGTTCACATTCATCAGTAATTCTTTGTCTCAATTCCTGTAAGTTTGTTGGTCGTCTAACGTAAACACGTGATTTTAGATAACCCCAAAGAAAAAAATCTAACGGGCTAAGATCCGGAGAACGAGCAGGCCACTCTATGAATCCTCTACGTCCAATCCATCGATTTGGAAAATTCGCATCCAGAAAATCCCTAACCCGTCTATCATAGTGGGGAGGTATTCCATCTTGTTGAAACCAAATATTTTGTGGTAATTGCCCATTCTGTTGAGGTGCAGGAATAATTTCGTTATTTAGTAGATCCAAATACTTGTCACCATTCAAGTTTCCGTCGATAAAAAATGGGCCTATAAGCTTATTTTCGACAATTCCCATCCAAACATTTAACTTCTGTGGATGCTGGGTATGTCCTTCATGAATCCAATGAGGATTCTCATTTGACCAATACCTTGAGTTGTGGCGATTAACTGTTCCATTTAAACAAAAAGTTGCCTCATTGGACAAAACTATGCTAGAAGCAAAATTTTCGTCGACATTACAGATGTCCATTATATTAGCCGTTCGCAAAATTCCAGCCGTTGGTCAAAATCATCGTATGACAATCTTGAACCAAGTGTACCTTATACGGATGATACTTTTCACTTTTTAATATCTTTCCTACAGAACGTCGACTGATACCATGGTTTAGTGCCAAATTTGTGGTGGAAGTTTGGGGTGATTCTTCTAAATCGATTGCAATATTTTGTTTAACAGTTTCGTTCGTTGCAGTCCGCGGTCTTCCAGGTTTTAGCAAATTTTTTACCATCCCAGTAGTATTAAAATGTTGTAATGTTTTAGTTACTGTTGAGCGTGATATAGGATTTCTCTCCGGATGCAAATTATTAAAATTATGACACACTTCTTCATGAGTTCTAACACGATCACCATAAACGATCATCATTAAAATTTCAATACGCTCTTTTTCACTTAATTGAACCATTCTAAATTGTTCAATTTATTTCCGTCAATTAGAATTTGACGCTTGAAGAACAAAAGACGTACTAAACAGTACTTGTTTATTTATTACTATACATACAAACAACATCAATTAGTTTATCTAAATAGTTTTTTGCTCTAATGCAAAAAACTCAAAGGAGGTTGGTTAAAGTGCTATATTCCTCGTTTTTACAAATTTTTTTACACTAAACTCAGTATGTGTGAATAGCAGCTCTTTCAAAATCTGTGAAAATATATAGGGTGTCCCATTTAAATTAAAGAAGTTCATGGCATTTCCGGTTAAAGTGGAAGTATATTATTATCAAAAAAATGTACATCAGATGCGTTTTGTTCCATTGCACTTACCTGCAATTTTCATAAATATCGTTCTTTTCGTTTAAAAGATATTTACTTGGTTTTATACTTTATCCCATCCCTGTATATACGAAAAGTAAAGAAAATACAATTGGATCTGGTAGGCTGTGTGGCAATCAGGATCTAGGCTTCTTCAAAATTTTTCGTGTTTGAAGATAACATTAGACTTATAATAATAACAATAATTTTAATAGCCGATTTGGGCAGGCCCGCTATTAGGAAATAAATTTTAGAATGAGAGATTTTGAAGATAAAAACTAATTTGTGACAATCTTTCTGAAAAAAAAATTGATAATTAGGCTACAACTCAAAAATCGCTCATGTGACTGCGCATATTATACATAAAATAAGTCTGGAATGGAACGAAGAATTCAAATATGTTTGAATATATAAGGTGTTAAATTTGAAATAACGAAGTTCATCAAGAGAGACTTCCGGGCTTATTGGCCGTGGTCTATTAGGAATTATTTTCACCTAACGTTTCGACCACAAGAAGAAATTAAAAAACAAAAACTAATTCTATGAAAATAAAAAATAAAACAAAAACTAATTTTAAAACATGCTAATTTGAAGATCGACAAATTCAAATTAAATGTAGGAATTATCCACCCTGTTGTGCCAAACAGTAATCAAATCTATTATAAAGAGAAAATCTCATATCTCTGACAAGATAGGCATACTTGCTTTTTTGGCATAATAAGAGAGCCGAACGTGAAGATATCGGCCTATCTCCAAAGGTAACAATGAAAGAAGTTATTATCTCCGCAATAGATTGACCACCGAAGTAACATTTTAGGATTTGAATTTTCTCTTTAACCATAAAAATTTTTATTTACACGAATCTAATTTATTTTCAAACTGTCTCGCTATCACATCTGACATTCGGATGCGACCAATGTGCATTGCAATTCGCGGCAGCCGAGACTTGCCATTCCAACAGTCCAGTCCCTTATTTTCTTTATCTCTGTATATCAGTTTTTTCAATTTATTTTTTGTTATATTGAAGGTTCATTAAAAGTTATGAGATAAATTCAAACTTGAATTTGAGGCTTTGATTGTTTTTTGTTATTAAAATGGTATTAGACTTCAACAAAACCTATGTTTTCATTTCAACAACAAGGAAAAACGAATGAGATGATACTTAATTTCAAAATATATATTTGCAAAAAACAGTTAACATTGAACAGAATCTTATTAGCTTCAACATTATTCTTCTGAAGATTCTTAGAAGATTTTATTCTTCAACGGCACTGAGTTGTATTAATATCTTATCTAAGTCAGTCAGAGTTCAACGGTTACCAATAATTTAATATCAATTATGTGACGAAAAATAAAATACACAACTACATAATATTATTTTCATTTTTACCTCAATATCAAAAAGTTATGTGAAAACTGTGCAAGATTGAGATTTTCTTGCATGTTCTACAGATGTGGTAGATTCAACAGATTGCCCACAGTGCAGGAATAATGATATAATAATTAAAAATGAATGTTTATTCACGAAAATTAAAAAAATAATATATCTCGGGTGCCAACTTGAGATTCGTTAAATTTGAATTTTTTACAATGATATAGTCACAGATTCAGATACAAGAAATAATGTGTTATTTGTGCATCTTGTTGAAAATTATTTTTTATAATGTTATATGAACATAGAAATATCATTAATTCAAACGATGAATGAAAAAATTTCATACATATTACTATTTATTTCTCATGTATAAAATTTAATACATAATGAGAAAAAGTAACAAATACATAGTTTTAGTGAATTATTCACTTTCTAGATTACAAATTACTTTGATAATCAACAAAAATGATATAATAGTACAATGTATCAAATATAGTCGGATTTCTTCGAATTTGAGTTGACAAAATTTATTAGATTCTTTTGATTAGACTCATGATTCAAAGTAGTTTCGAGTGAAGTACACTTTTGTTGTTTAGAATTCAAACGAGCAGGATCAACATGTACCTCAATATGGTGTTAATGAATTGTGCTTATATGTGATAGAGTGTTGGTTTATGATTCGAGGCATAGTCACATAATTGACATTGGTATTGCCTCAAATTTAAATGAACTGAGTCTATAAGTGATTGGAGTGTCATCTTCTCATTCGAGGCATAATTGCATAAGTGACATTTGTATTGCCTCAGATTCAAATGAACTGAATTTATATGTTTATCGAGACAGAATCTACGATAAGTGGAATGGTCACACAAATGACATTTATGTTTCTTCAAATTTAAATGAATGCTGTCTATATGTGATTGGAGTATTGATTTCCGATTCTAGGCATAATCACATGAATGACATTTGCATTGCCTCAAATTTAAATGAACGGAAAGTAATTAAAAAGTTCCCTGCCCAGTTGTATTTTTTTTGTATTTTTTTTTTTGTGATCTTGAGGTAGGGAAAATGAACCTAACCTAACTTTACCTGACCTGAAAGCGGATCGATGTCTTATTTTTATCTCAAATTTTTTTTTCAATTTAAAAAAAATTTTTTTTTTCAACTTTTGGTAGGAAAAATGAACCTAACCTAACCTAACATAACCTAACCTTGTTAAACTAAATTATATAGACTATATATAAGACTATATCATAGCCGTATCCGAGGTAAATGGAATATATTTATGAGTTTCATTTATTTTTTTCTCGAAAATTACTGCCTCCCCAGAGCTGTAATTGAAACTGTAGTATCAGGAAGTCCTATGAATTCACTGTGCAAAATATTTTTAAAATCGGTGACGGGGCTATAAAATTCATTATAACCAAACAGAATCTATATGTCTTTTAATTTCACCACTCCACGTTGTGACAAAATCACATAAGTGACACTCATGTTTTTTCTTATTTAAACAGGCAGAATCAATATATTTCTCGAGATCACTCTGAAACGCAGATACTCTGTTTAGAATTTGTGTGGACAGAAGGTATATATTCATTCTGGTTGGACCTACCATTCGAGGAAAAATTACACAATTGACAATTAAGTTGCCTCGAATTTAAATGAATTTTGTCTGTATGTGATTGGAGAGTTGACTTGTTATTCGAGGCATACTCACACGAATGACATCTTATTCAAACTCAAAGAATCAACTGCATCTCATGATGGTGTTAATGAATTGTGCTTATATGTGATTGGAGTGTTGGTTTATGATTCGAGGCATAGTCACATAATTGACATTGGTATTGCCTCAAATTTAAATGAATTGAGTTTATATGTGTTTGGCATTCGAGGCATAATTGCATGAATGACATTTGCATTGCCTCAAATTTCAATGAACAGAATTTATATGCTTATCAAGACAGAATCTACGATAAGTGGAATGGTCACACAAATGACATTTATGTTTCTTCAAATTTAAATGAATTCTGTCTATATGTGATTGGAGTATTGATTTCCGGTTCGAGGCATACTCATATGAATGATATTTGTATTGCCTCAAATTTAAATGAACGGAAGGTAATTAAAAAGTTCCCTGCCCAGTTGTATTTTTTTTTGTATTTTTTTTTTTGTAATCTTGAGGTAGGGAAAATGAACCTAACCTAACTTAACCTGACCTGAAAGCGGATCGATGTCTTATTTTTTTGCCAATTTTTTTTTTCAATTTAAAAAAAATTTTTTTTTCAACATTTGGTAGGGAAAATGAACCTAACCTAACCTTGTAAAACTAAATTATATAGACTATATATAAGACTATATCAGAGCCGTATCCGAGGTAAATGGAGTATATTTTTGAGTTTCATTTATTTTTTTTCTCAAAAATTACTGCCTCTCCAGAGCTGTAATTGAGACTGTAGTATCAGGAAGTCCTATAAATTCACTGTGCAAAATATTTTTAAAATCGGTGACGGGGCAATAAAATTTATAATAACTGAACAGAATTTATATGTCTTTTAATTTCACACACTCCACGTTGTGACAAAGTCACATAAGTGACACTCATGTTTTTTCTTATTTAAACAGGCAGAATCAATATGTTTCTCGAGATCACTCTGAAACGCAGATAATCTGTTTAGAATTTGTGTGGACAGAAGGTATATATTCATTCTGGTTGGACCTACCATTCGAGGAAAAATTACACAATTGACAATTAAGTTGCCTCGAATTTTAAATGAATTTTGTCTGTATGTGATTGGAGAGTTGACTGTTATTCGAGGCATACTTACACGAATGACATCTTAATTAAACTCGTAGAATCAACATGCACCTCAAGATGGTGCTAATGAATTGTGCTTATATGTGATTGGAGTGTTGGTTTATGATTCGAGGCATAGTCACATAATTGACATTGGTATTGTCTCAAATTTAAATGAACTGAGTCTATATGTGATTGGAGTGTCATCTTCTCATTCGAGGCATAATTGCATAAATGACATTTGTATTGCCTCAAATTCAAATGAACTGAATTTATATGTTTATTGAGACAGAATCTACGATAAGTGGAATGGTCGCACAGATGACATTTATGTTTCTTCAAATTTAAATGAATTCTGTCTATATGTGATTGGAGTATTGATTTCCGGTTCGAGGCATACTCACATGAATGACATTGGTATTGCCTCAAATTTAAATGAACAAAATCTATATGTCTTTTAATTTGCCCACTCCACGTTGTGACGAAATCACACAAGTGACACTCATGTTTTTTCTTATTTAAACGGGCAGAATCAATATGTTTCTCAAGATCAGTCTGAATCGCAGATACTCTGCTTAGAATTTGTGCGGACAGAAGGTATATGTTCATTGGGGTTAGATCTACAATTCGAAGAAAAATTACACAAATGAAAATTAAGTTGCCTCGAATTTAAATGAATTTTGTCTGTATGTGATTGGAGAGTTGACTTGTTATTCGAGGCATACTCACACGAATGACATCTTATTCAAACTCGTAGAATTAACATGCACCTCAAGATGGTGTTAATGAATTGTGCTTATATGTGATTGGAGTGTTGGTTTATGATTCGAGGCATAGTCACATAATTGACATTGGTATTGTCTCAAATTTAAATGAACTGAGTCTATATGTGATTGGAGTGTCATCTTCTCATTCGAGGCATAATTGCATAAATGACATTTGTATTGCCTCAAATTCAAATGAACTGAATTTATATGTTTATTGAGACAGAATCTACGATAAGTGGAATGGTCGCACAGATGACATTTATGTTTCTTCAAATTTAAATGAATTCTGTCTATATGTGATTGGAGTATTGATTTCCGGTTCGAGGCATACTCACATGAATGACATTGGTATTGCCTCAAATTTAAATGAACAAAATCTATATGTCTTTTAATTTGCCCACTCCACGTTGTGACGAAATCACACAAGTGACACTCATGTTTTTTCTTATTTAAACGGGCAGAATCAATATGTTCCTCAAGATCAGTCTGAATCGCAGATACTCTGCTTAGAATTTGTGCGGACAGAAGGTATATGTTCATTGGGGTTAGATCTACAATTCGAAGAAAAATTACACAAATGAAAATTAAGTTGCCTCGAATTTAAATGAATTTTGTCTGTATGTGATTGGAGAGTTGACTTGTTATTCGAGGCATACTCACACGAATGACATCTTATTCAAACTCGTAGAATTAACATGCACCTCAAGATGGTGTTAATGAATTGTGCTTATATGTGATTGGAGTGTTGGTTTATGATTCGAGGCATAGTCACATAATTGACATTGGAATTGTCTCAAATTTAAATGAACTGAGTCTATATGTGATTGGAGTGTCATCTTCTCATTCGAGGCATAATTGCATGAATGACATTGGTATTGCCTCAAATTTGAATGAACAGAATTTATATGTTTATCAAGACAGAACCTACGATAAGTGGAATGGTCACACAAATGACATTTATGTTTCTTCAAATTTAAATGAATTCTGTCTATATGTGATTGGAGTATTGATTTCCGGTTCAAGGCATACTCACATGAATGACATTTGTATTGTCTCAAATTTATAATGACAGAATCTTTATGTCTTTTAATATCTCCACTCCAAGTCGTGACGAAGTCACACAAGTGACACTCATGTTTTTTCTTATTTAAACGGGCAGAATCAACATGTCCCTCAAGATCAGTCTTCAAGACACTCTACCTGGAATTTGTGTGGACAGAATGTATATGTTCATTGAGGTTAAACCTACAATTTGAGGAAAAATTACACAAATGACAATTGTGTTGCCTCGAATTGAAATTCATTTTGTATATATTTGATTGGAGTGTTGACTTGTCATTCGAGGCACACTCACACAAATGAAATCTTATTTAAACTCATAGAATCAACATGTACCTCAAGATGGTGTTAATGAATTGTGCTAATATGTGATTGGAGTGTTGGTTTATGATTCGAGGCATAGTCACATAATTGACATTGGTATTGCCTCAAATTTAAATGAACTGAGTCTATATGTGATTGGAGTGTCATCTTCTCATTCGAGGCATAATTGCATAAATGACATTTGTACTGCCTCAAATTCAAATGAACTGAATTTATATGTTTATATGAGACAGAATCTACGATAAGTGGAATGGTCGCACAGATGACATTTATGTTTCTTCAAATTTAAATGAATTCTGTCTACATGTGATTGGGTATTGATTTCCGGTTTGAGGCATACTCACATGAATGACATTTGTACTGCCTCAAATTTAAATGAACAGAATCTATATGTCTTTTAATATCTCCACTCCACGTAGTGACGAAGTCACACAAGTGACACTCATGTTTTTTCTTATTTAAACAGGCAGAATCAACATGTCCCTCAAGATCAGTCTTCAATACACTCTACCTGGAATTTGTGTGGACAGAATGTATATGTTCATTGCGGTTAGACCTACAATTTGAGGAAAAATTACACAAATGACAATTGTGTTGCCTCGAATTCAAATGCATTTTGTATATAAGTGATTGGAGTGTTGACTTGTCATTCGAGGCACACTCACACAAATGAAATCTTATTTAAACTCATAGAATCAACATGTACCTCAAGATGGTGTTAATGAATTGTGCTTATATGTGATTGGAGTATTGGTTTATGATTGGAGGCATAGTCACATAATTGACATTGTATTGCCTCAAATTTAAATGAACTGAGTCTATATGTGATTGGAGTGTCCATCTTCTCATTCGAGGCATAATTGCATAAATGACATTTGTATTGCCTCAAATTCAAATGAACTGAATTTATATGTTTATTGAGACAGAATCTACGATAAGTGGAATGGTCGCACAGATGACATTTATGTTTCTTCAAATTTAAATGAATTCTGTCTACATGTGATTGGAGTATTGATTTCCGGTTCGAGGCATAATCACATGAATGACCTTGTATTGCCTCAAATTTAAATGAACGGAAGGTAATTAAAAAGTTCCCTGCCCAGTTGTATTTTTTTTGTATTTTTTTTTTGTGATCTTGAGGTAGGGAAAATGAACCTAAACTAACTTAACCTTACCTGAAAGCGGATCGATGTCTTATTTTTTTATCAAATTTTTTTTTTCGATTTAAAAAAAATTTTTTTTAACTTTTGGTAGGGAAAATGAACCTAACCTAACCTTGTTAAACTAAATTAAATAGACTATAATAAGACTATATCAGAGCCGTATCCGAGGTAAATGGAGTATATTTTTGAGTTTCATTTTTTTTTTTCTCGAAAATTACTGCCTCCCCAGAGCTGTAATTGAGACTGTAGTATCAGGAAGTCCTATGAATTCACTGTGCAAAATATTTTTAAAATCGTGACGGGGCTATAAAAATCATTATAACCAAACAGAATCTATATGTCTTTTAATTTCACCACTCCACGTTGTGACAAAATCACATAAGTGACACTCATGTTTTTTCTTATTTAAACAGGCAGAATCAATATATTTCTCGAGATCACTCTGAAACGCAGATACTCTGTTAGAATTTGTGTGGACAGAAGGTATATATTCATTCTGGTTGGACCTACCATTCGAGGAAAAATTACACAATTGACAATTAAGTTGCCTTGAATTTAAATGAATTTTGTCTGTATGTGATTGGAGAGTTGACTTGTTATTCGAGGTATACCCACACGAATGACATCTTATTCAAACTCGTAGAATTAACATGCACCTCAAGATGTGTTAATGAATTGTGCTTATATGTGATTGGAGTGTTGGTTTATGATTCGAGGCATAGTCACATAATTGACATTGGTATTGTCTCAAGTTTAAATGAATTGAGTTTATATGTGTTTGGAGTGTCATCTTCTCATTTGAGGCATAATTGCATAAATGACATTTGTATTGCCTCAAATTCAAATGAACTGAATTTATATGTTTATTGAGACAGAATCTGCGATAAGTGGAATGGTCGCACAGATGACATTTATGTATCTTCAATTTAAATGAATTCTGTCTATATGTGATTGGAGTATTGATTTCCGGTTCGAGGCATACTCACATGAATGACATTTGTACTGCCTCGAATTTAAATGAACAGAATCTATATGTCTTTTAATATCTCCACTCCACGTAGTGACGAAGTCGCACAAGTGACACTCATGTTTTTTCTTATTCAAACGGGCAGAATCAGCATGTCCCTTTAGATCAGTTTGTTGATTGGAAGCGGAATCGCATACACTTTGTTCAGAATTTGTGTGAATAGAATGTGCATGTTCATCGAGGTTGGACCTATAATTGAGTTGCCTCGAAGTTGAATGCATTTTGTCTATATGAGATTGGAGAGTTGACTTGTCGTTCGAGGCATACTCACACGAGTCACATTGGTATTGCCTCAAATTTGAATGAACCCAATCAATATGTTTTTTTAGATTTCCTCTCAATTTTGTAACAAAGTCACATAAATGACACTTATGTTCCTTCGTATTCAAAGGGAAGAATCAACATCGGCTTGTTTCATTCGAAGCGGATTCAGAGGTGATCTGCTTAGAATTTGAATGGGCAGAAGCTATATGCTTCCTGAGACTGAATCCATCATTTGTAGAATAAATACACAAGTGACACTTCAGACGCTTCATTTTAAGATGAATTTGGTCTATGTGGTTTTTGAGTGATGCCTTCACATTCGAGGCATACTCACATAAATGACATTTGTATTGCCTCAACTTTAAATGAACAGAATTTATATGCTTTTAAGATTAGATTTCTGCTTTGAGGCATAGTCGCATAAGTGACACTCATGTTTTTTCTTATTTAAACTCGTAGAATCAAGATTCGAAACAGAATCACATTCACTCTGCTCAGAATTCAGATGGGCAGAATTTATGTGATGATTGAGGCGGTTTCTATAATTCGTGGCATAATTACACCGATGACACTTCAGACGCCTCATATTCAAATGAATTGTGGTAATATGTAATTGGAGTGTTTGTTTCTTATTCGAGGCATACTCACATAAATGACATTGTGTTGCCTCAAATTTAAATGAATTGTGTCGATATGTGATTGGAGTGCTTGTTTCTTATTGTGGCATACTCGCATAAATGGCACTCGTATTGCCTCGAATTTAAATGAACTGAGTTTATATGTGATTGGAGTAGTGACTTCAGACATGAGGCATATTCGCACAAATGACATTGGTGTTGCCTTAAATTTAAATGAACTGAGTTTATATGTGTTTGAAGTAGTGCTTTCTGATTCGAGGCATACTCACATAAATGACATTTGTGTTGCTTCAAATTTAAATGAACAGAATTTATATGTGTTTTAAGATTTGATTTCTGCCTTGCAGCATAGTTACATAAGTGACACTTATGTTTTTTCTCAGTTAAATTCGTAGAATCAACATGTACCTCAAGATCGGCTGTTTCATTCGAAACAGAATCACAGACACTCTGTTTAGTTTTAGAATGAACATCACCGACATGTCCTTTGTCGTGAATTTTTTTATTTACAGTGAACCCACCGAGATAGCATTCTTGTTGGTTAGAATTCACATTCTCCTCTTGTGTAGCGTGTTTCAATAAATGTTCCCGATCTTCTGTATCTCTGGCTTCTTCATTTCCCCATATGGGGGGAGAGAGAGCAACTTTTTTTTCATCGAGCTGTTCTAACTGGCTTCCCTCTACTTTCATGAAGAATTCTTCTCTATCACAAACTCGATTTCCACAATTAAACTGTTCAACAATGTCGATATCTTCAATCTTGATTTCGTCGGTTTCACAATTATCCTCATCTTCGGAATTTAGTTTGCTGGAACAGAATGACGATTCAGTAGAATAAGAAAAATTTGTCTCCAATAAACCATCTCGATTTCATTTAACATTCTGAACAACGAGAAAGGAAAAGAAAAATCCAAGTCATAACATCTCGTAATTCCTTCTTGAATTTATTTGAAGACGAATCATAGGTTTTATAAGCGGTACTCTACTTTAAGGCTTTTTGAGTTTGGTAAGGGACTTATAACATCTGCCACGATGAATTTTCATATAGTGATATAATGATACCCACCCATTATCTTTTTTCTCTATTATATTCGGTTCTTTGCCGGTATTGGGTCCAATATTATCCATATTAAGGGGACTCTTGGCTTCGTACTTTGTGAATGAAGAAACAAAAAAGGAAAAAGCACATGAATCAAGAAGAGATCACTAGTAAGCAAAGATTATAGAGTATATACTCTATAATCTTCGGTTAACTCTGAAGTTTACACTCAAAAACACATGAATTGCCAGATTACCACAAATTTATACGTTGTTTTGCAATTCGTAATGAAAAAGAAAACAATGAGAAAATTTCATTTTGTAACCCTAACAAACATAGACAGGTTAAAAGTGAAAGTGACACAGAGTATCTATGCGTAAGGGCGATTCAACTTCATTTCGAAACCACCTAGCGGCAAAAATTTCAACTCTCGCTTGGTGTCGCTTAGTTTGAGATTGTACTGATTTCACAGTGATTGTTCATGTATTAACATTTTCTACAGTTTTTGTGAGATTTGAAAACTTCAAAGCTCATTTTCCACTTCTCGTTGATTAATTTGTGTTCGAAAATGAGTGATATAAGAAACAATATGCCGAAAATCGTAGTTTATTGTTGTATTTATGGATGTAAACGTCGTGCTAACAAGGACCATGTTAGAGGCTGCAAAGAAATGCAGTTTCTACAAAAAAAACTTCCTAAGGAATCTCATGAAACCACTACCATACAGAAAAGACCAATCATAATCAAATATGAGCTTGCACAGCCCATTGTAATAATTTTTATGTGCAATATGTTCTTTTCAATTGAAAGTAATTCATTTCTTGTTGAAAACCAATTATGGATCAATGGAGATCCAGAAACTGACAAAGAGCTCCCTATACAGGTGAAACTGAAATATTCTCATAGTCATTATATTAAAGTTATAATTCAGGAAATAACCAGAACAACTGATGTACGGTTGGCTGCTGAAGCTGAATGTGCTTTGGCAAAATTTAAGTATGAAGATGTTGCAAGTTTATAGTTTGAAAATTCGGAAAATATGTGACAATATAATAAATGACAAAAAACTCAAACAGTATAACAGGTGAAGAATTCTTTTCATATGCTAGACACAAGAAAAAATTCTGCAGAGTATGAATTGTCAAGTCCAATTTTTTCAGATGATACGTTTTCAAAGTAGTTCCTATAAGTATATTCTATCCAAATATCTTTTGTTCACTTTGTTCATAAATTTTACTTTATAGTGTCCAAATTATTGTAGTATATTGAAAAATAAGTTAAGTTTGATGATTGAACTCATAGAACAAAATTCATATTAGGGGAGATATAATTTACCAAAGTTGATGAAATAAAAAAAATACTGCATAACTTCTAAACGGCGAATGCCACCAGAGATTAAAATTTCGTGTATAAATGTTCCTGAATACATTTTTTCATCACACTTCTACATTTTTTACACTATCACCCCCAGAAAGCTTGGTACACATTTTTGACAGTTGAAAGAAATACATTATTACCGTAAAAGTGAAATTGTTTTGATTTTTTAATAGCAAACAGTTGATTTTCATTCATTTCTGCAATTTTATTCCTAGATCAGCTTGTTTGCGTATGTTCCACTTCAAGTACATTACCTTGTCCAGTCTGATTGAACCTTCAATGATAATAACAATCTTTAATTCACATAGATCATCTACAAAAATTGCGTCAAGACATACAATCATATTCCAAAATTATTATTTGCAGAAATGAATCAAAATAATTTTCAAGTTTGTATGGTACAAATGTATCAAATATTCAAGTATTAAACCTATGAATTTTTTTCAAGTCACTGTGAGGGCGCTGTACAATACTTGTTTTCTAGGTTCGAAATTAGCCACCAGCTTGAGTGGCGCTAGGGGTTATTTGTAAATTTTATTGAATGACAGCGGGATATTTATATCATTTTGTGAAATAAATGAATAGATTTTCATTTTAAGAATGATTTAAAGGCTATTCAAGGTTGTGTGGCGTGTGTTAATGGATTTCTGATTGTACATTAAGTGTAGCGAATTCAGGAACAATTTGTTTTCACAACGAATAATGAAAAAATTGTATGCACAGATATTTAAAATACTTGGAAAAACAATTATATTGGTCAAATGAATATGTTTTACACGTGAATATAACATGATTGGAAATATTTCCTATAATCATGATATTCGTAAATGAATGGTACTACCTCCAAGTGATATCCAATTGAAGCAGAAATCATTCGTGCTGCACACAGGTTCAAATGAATATATTGAATTTGGAAACCTAGACTTCATTATGTTATTAGAAGTTATATCGAAATCATTTTTGAAAGTGAGTGATTCATATTATAAGAAGATTAAAAACAACATTTGATTGAATTCTTTAATCATATTACAAAATGAATAAATGATTCTGAAATTTTTTATAGTCTTTATTTGTGTTCAAGTGGTTTTAAATGGAAATTGTACACATTTTTCATCACACAATATCAACATAACAATCAAATATAATAGAATATATGAAAAAGATTTAATGGACATAACCCTCTGAAATTATAATGAACCGTAGACAGCTTTTTCGGGCTTTCAGCCCTCATCAGTACGGTGAGAATTTGGAATTCGAAAACGTATATAACGGAGTCAACACAAGAGAGCCAGCCGCACATTTGCCAGTGTTATGTCCATTAAATCTTTTCCATAAATTTTACCGATCCCTCATTATTCATATCTTTCTCATAGATAGAATGTTTTGTTTACATTGAAAATTTGCCAGAGATGATACTTAATAGTCAGGAGAGATGTATTAACTGCAAAAGTCAAAGTGAAACGACTAAAACAAAATGCTGACATAAATATACAAAAACCCTTCAAAAATTCATACAATATTTGAAAAATTTTACTCGTTCGAAAACTTATTTATAGTATTATTCCCTGGATTTCTCTCCTCAATTTACATTGGGCTATACGAGCAGTTCTTCTGATATTGACGTGGCAAATTTTAGAGAAGTAACAGCCGTACCTTTAAGCTAGAAGCTTTCATTTGCTGAAATTTTGAGGTAGCATAAAAGGATATATAAACCACTATGAAATATTCACAAAGTTCTTTACAACAGACCTATTGCAAGATTATCACTCTCATGAAAAAGAAAGGAGAAAACAAACATTTTTTTCCATCTTCAATTTTCTCACCCAAGCTTTTCTTTTTTCAATTTTTTCTAATATATCAAGGGCATCAATAATTCATTCACTCACAATGAAAATATTAATTCCACTGGCCAATATTATTCAAATAAATTTTTTTATTTTTCTGCTTAGCTTCAAGACAGCTTCTAACATGAAATTTAACAGATGAATTTGAGTGTTGTGACTCCATCTAGCGGACACTAGAAATATCTAGTCTATTCTATGTTCTGAGAATTGAGTGATTTAAAAAAAATATCAAAGAGAGCGAATGAAGTGTCAGAAAAAAAATCTGCAAGAGCAAACGTTTGTATGTGCGTTTAGTGAATAAAAGTTTGGAAAAAGAAGTATTAGTGAATTTAACGACGAACCGACCCAGCCAGAACCAACCGGTGTTTGTCTTCGGTTGGGTTTTCACATTTTCAATAAACTTGTGTTAACTATATAATTCCCGTATAAATACCTTTCTATAGTTTCTCACATCAATTCTACTATTCAAAAAACCTAATAATTTCACCAATCTTTCGTATATTAAACGAAAATATCACTAATTTATATTACAAACCATGTATTTTGAACGCGATTACTCCAAAGTATACTTGTTTTCTTAGTGGCGATATTCGCCGCTAGAAGGAGTTTAGATTTTTGGATTCGCCAATAGTTTCAAAATCATTTCTGATTTCTATGATCTGAAATATGTCTATATTCTGTGAATATGTTCAATTGTAGTATTGTAGGTTTATGAATCTGTGGCAATTAAAAAAAAAAAAAGTTATCAGATTCTTTCATTTCATGAATTTTTTTAACATAAACTCCTTCATCAAGAACAATGGATTTTCTCGGACTGGATCAGATCATTCTAGAGGAAGAAAAAACCACTTATTTCAGGGA